>PITA01029210.1:0-18220 GCA_004023965.1 Spilogale gracilis | reverse complement strand
CACTCTGAGACAAAGCGGGTGGAATGGGGCTCTGAACGGGTAGAACTGCTCCCCAGGTAGGCACTGGGAGAGGCACGACCTGCCTGGGGAGGCATGCAAGTCATTCCTTGTTCATTTCCTCAAAACTGACTAACGTGACTCCTTAATGGGTAGTAGACATCTGAGAGCTTTTCCTTTCATTTCCTTGCTGATGTTTTTAATTTTGCACATAGGGACACCTGGGTGGCTCAGTCTGTTAAGCAGTTGCTTTTGGCTCAGGTCATGATCCCAGAGTCCTGGGATTGAGTCCCGCATCCGGCTTCTTGCTCAATGGGGAGCCTGCTTCTCCCTCTGCCTGCTATTCCCCCTGCTTGTGCACTCTCTCGCTCTTGCAATCTCTCTCTCTCTCTCTCTCTCTCTCTCACAAATCAATAAAATCTTTAAAAAATAAATAAATTCTGCACATACTAGTATGCCTTCCCATGCATGCCTGGGAGAAAATGGGTATAAACCAACACAACCTCCACCTACTGGACAACTGGAAGATCTGTGTGAACAAAACGCAATTTCTTTCGGGAAAGACAGAAACAATCCTTGTTTTAATTTCTACTTAATAAGCCAGCTTGAGATCATCAGAAAAGTATAAACTTCCTTAATTTGATCTTACACATTTAACCTTTGAGAATTTGTGGAGAGGAAGCACTTTTAAATTGCTACCCAGAAAGAGACTGTGGATACTATTTTAGACATCCACCAGATTGGAAGCTTAACTGCTAAAACAAAGAAAATCCTGCCACTAGTCCCCAGAACCTTTGCTTCCTTTGCTAGAAACAATGTATTCTTTCTTTGTTCTGGAGGCGGCATAATTAACTACACAGTGTAATTAAAGTGTATTTTAATTATGTGATAGAAGGTAATTGGAGATAGAAACAATTCAGGTAATTTTAATAGGAAAATTAAACATAAATAAATGCTAACTCTTTTTTTTAAATTTTTTAAAAGATTTTATTTATTTACTTGACAGAGAGAAACACAGTGAGAGGGGAACACAAGCAGAGGGGCTGAGAGAGGGAGAAGCAGGCCTCCCACCGAGCAGGAAGCCCGATGTGGGGCTCAATCCCCGGTCTCCAGGATCATGACCCGAGCCGAAAGCAGTCGCTTAACCAACTGAAAAATTTTTTTCCATAACCCAGCAACCCTATCCCCCCTGCCCCCACATACACACACACCCAAGCCACCCTCAGTTTATTTCCTGATATTAAGAGTCTCTTAGGTTTGTCTCCTTCCCTGGTCCCATTTTGTTGCATCCTTTTCCCTCTCTATCCCCCACGACCCCCCACCCTGCCTCTCAAATTCCTCACATCAGACAGATGATATAATTGTCTTCCTCTGATTGACTTAAGGAAATGCTAAAGGAAAGTTAATTACTGAAAGGGACTTTGGGGGGCTGGGAATCTTAGTCCTATAGAAGTAGCAATTGCAGAAAGCAGCTACTGCTTCTATGGCTGTGAGAAAGTGAACAAGGAAGGAACTGATAAATTTCGGCAAGGGCCATAGTGCCCCTGAAGCCTGATATTCAGGTCTCCGCAGAGGGCGTGGTTACCACAGGTCTATGTCCAGGAAGGAGAGGCCTGCCCCTGGGTGGCACACAAACTTGCTGGAGGGTATAGACGATACCTGATAATTGATCCAAACAAGCAACCTGTCTCACACCATAATGACATCAGCTTGATCTTGTCCTCTATGTCACGTTCAGGTATGGATGAGTCCCCTTGGGTGTGATTCATTGGGTGCAGCTACTTTAATATCACTCCTTTTGATTGGAGAGATGTTAAAGAGACTAGTAATCTGCTTCACATACACACATATCCAACATACAATGATAAGACAGACAGAGGATGATCCCTATTATAGAAAATCCTATTCAAAAGGGTGTGAGGAAGGGAGGTACCCAGCAACAGCTCATATTAATTCTGAAATCCAGCTGGATACATGTTCTTCCAGTTCCTTATTAGAACTCAGTCTGGGGCACCTGGGTGACTCAGTAGGTTAAACATCTGCCTTCAGCTCCAGTCATGATCCCAAGATCCTGGGATCCAGCCCTGCATCAGCTCCCTGCTCGCAGTGAGTCTGCTTCTACCTCTTCCTCTGCCCCTCCCCCTATTTATGTGCATTCTCTCTCACACACACACACAAATAAATAAATGAAAATAAATTCTAAATGGGGGCGCCTGGGTGGCTCAGTTGGTTAAGCGACTGCCTTCAGTTCAGGTCATGATCCTGGAGTCCCAGGATCAAGTCCCACATGGGGCTCCCAACTCTGCGGGGAGTCTGTTTCTCCCTCTGACCTTCTCCCCTCTCATGCTCTCACTCACTCACTCACTCTCTCTCAAATAAATTTAAAAAAAAAATCTTTGAAAAAATAAATAAATAAAATAAAATCTAAAGAAAAAAATAAATCAGTCTCACTCCTACTCTCGGGGAGTTTTTTTTCTGTGAATTCCAAATTCCAAAATACATCTGACTCCAAGGATTTAATAAAGAATTGTGGATCTGCACCCACAGACTGGGGGAAAAAAAACCCCAAAAAACAAAAAACAAACAAAAACTAGGACGCCTGGGTGGCTCAGTGGGTTAAGGCCTCTACCTTCGGCTCAGGTCATGATCCTAGGGTCCTGGGATAGAGGCCTGGCATTGGGATCTCTGCTCAGCAGGGAGCCTGCTTCCTCTTCTCTCTCTACCTACCTCTCTGCCTACTTGTGATCTCTCTGTCAAATAAATAAATAAAATCTTAAAAAAAAAACTTGATAAACACATAGCCTGTTAATAACTGAGCTCTTGAGGTGATGCTATTGTTGCTTCTGTTTAAGGTGATCAATCTTCAGCAAGCTGAATCCAAGCAGCTCAGAGGCAATGCACCCCAGGGACCATGCCTTTTGGCCCTGGCCCTACTGACAGGTCATCCCCTGAAACAACCAGAAGAGTCTAGAGCACAGTCAAGTGCTGCAGGACAGAACTTTGTCCAATGTCTCAAATACACCAGGCGCTGTGCTAAAGGCCTTCTAGGCATTATCTCGTTCAATCTTCTGCAAACCCTGTGAGGCAGGAACTAATCTCCCCATTGATGTTGGCCCATTTAGATAAGAAATTTGAGACTTAAAAGATGTTAGGTAAGGTGCTCACAGTTTGCAAACCTAGAAAATGGTGGGAGAAATTGTGAAACAACTTTCTCCATCATTTTTTCTTGTTTTGCTATTATGGTAGAACTGAAAATTTCTGAATTTGTATTTGGTCCAGTGAAAAAACCAACCAGATACTGGTGGACTGTTGCAACACTAATTTCCTTGTCATGATATTATACTACAGATTTGCAAAATGTTACCATTGGGAGAAACAGAGTGAAGATACATGGGATGTGATCTCTCTATATTATTCTCTCTCTTTTTTACTGAAGTGTAATTAGCATACAGTGTTATATACATTACACCACATTCATCATGATAAGTAGTTACCATCCGTCAGCATAAAACGTTATTAAAATACTAGTACCTATATTCCCTATGCTGTACTTTTCATCCCCATAACTTACTTTATAATGGGAAGTTCATACCTCTTAATCCCCTTCACCTATTTTATCTGCCTCCCCATCTCCCCTCTGACAACCCCTAGTTTGTTCTCTGTATTTATGATTCTGTTTCTGGTTTTTGTTTATTTGTTTTGTTTTTTTTAGATTCTACATATAAGTGAAGTCATATAGTATTTGTCTTTCTCTGTCTGGTTTATTTCACTTGTATAATACCCTCTAGGTTTATCTACATTGTTGCAAATGACAAGATTACGTTCTTTATGGCTAATATCCCATTGGTGTATGTGTGTATACATTTCACATCTTTATCCATTCATCTATCAATGGACATTTGGGTTGCTTCTACATCTTCGCTATCATAAATAATGCTACAATAAACATAGGGTGCATGTATCTTTTCTACTTAGTGTTTTCATTGTGGGAAGGAAAATACCCAGTAGTAGAATCACTAGATTATATGGTAATCCTATTTTTAATTTTTTTTGAGGGCTCTCTATACTGTTTTCTATAGTAGTTGTACCAATTTGCATTCCCACCAATAGTGCACAAGGATTTCCTTTTCTCCACATCCTTGCCAACATCTATTTTCCTTATCTTTTTTATACCAGCCATTCTTCCTGGTATGAGGTACTAACTCATTGTGGTTTTGATTTTCATTTCCCTGATGATGAGTGATGTTGAACATCTTTTCATGTGTCTGTTAACCATTTCTTTCTTCTTTCTTTTTTTTTAATTTTATTTCTTTATCTTATAGAGAGAAACACAATTAGAGGGAACACAAGCAGGGGGGGTAAGAGAGGGAGAAGCAGGCTTCCCGCCAGGCAGGAAGCCCAATGTGGGGCTCAATCCCGGGACTCCGGGATCATGACTTGAGCCGAAGGCAGTCGCTTAACCAACTGAGCCACCCAGGTGCCCCGTGTTAACCACTTCTTTTTAATTTTTTTAATTTTTATTTTGCATCTCATTCTTCAGAATGGTGATGGTAGAGGTCACATTGTATATATTTAGTATGGGAGTTCCCGCCTTCCTGTTTTAAAAGACTGAACACCTGCTCTGGAGCAAGGCTTATGTTCAATACTAGCATAAAAAAGTAAAGTCAGAAACCATCCCTGCTTCAGTTATAAAGTTGTCATAGTTATTGATGAGAACTATCTTTGTACAGGCACAAAGTCCAATTCTAGTGGATTTTGTTTTGTTTTGTTTAATAACAGCTAAGATAGTTGTTCTTAATTTCACTAAATATGAGGGGTTAAAAAAACTAAGAAATGAGATTTCCATTTAAATACAGACCAAGATTAAAGTTTTTTTGTTAAGGTAGTACTAAAAAAAAATTAAATTACAAACGTAGAGTTTAGGGGCACCTGGGAAGCTGGTCAATTGGGCCTCTGATTCTTGCTTTCTGTGGGGTCATGATGGGGGGAGGTGGTGCGTGAGATCAAGCTCTGGCTTCCACCTCAGCGGGGAGTCTGCGAGAGATTCTTTCCCCCTCCCTCTCACTGCCCTGCTCTGCTCTTCCCCCTCACACCGCTCTCTCTCTCTCTCAAATAAATTAAAAACAACAACAACAAACTTAAAAAAGAAAAACTTTTTAAAATTCAATAAAAATAAAATTTTTTTAAAAAGTAGAGTTTGGGGCACCTGGGTGGCTTAGTTGGTTAGGCGACTGCCCTCGGCTCAGGTCATGATCCCTCAGGCATCAAGCCCCACATCAGGCTCCCTGCTTGGCGGAAAGCCTGCTTCTCCCTCTCTCACTCTCCCTGCTTGTGCTCCCTCTCTGGCTGTGTTTCCCTCTGTCAAATAAATAAAATCTTTAAAAAAAAAAAAGTAGAGTTTAATGGGTTTCCACAAACATATATTTTGGCATCATCACCAAGACATAAAACATTTCTATTACCCCAAAAGTTTCCCTGGTATCCCTCTTCAACCATTGATCTAATTTCTAACAGTACTGATTAGATTTCTCTTTAACAGTGTTTCCTATAAACAGAATTATGCAGTATGTACTCTGTCTTTCCGCTTTGAATTCTCATGATTCAATTTTGTCTTTCAGCCATATTGTGGAATCTATCACCTGTACATTTTTATTGCTGAATTCAGAGTTTAAGGGAAAAAGATATTAATCAAATAATCACCTAATTAGATGGTTAATTACAATGGAATTACGTTGACCAAAGGATAACTACAAGTTAAAATACATTACCTTGTTTGTTGACAATTCAATCAATATCATACACTGGGGGGGCAGGGGTATATAAGGTTACAATCGAGTTTGTGGAAAATACATGTTATAAAAGGGTATCTTAAAAGAACCTATGTCCTATTTTACGTCTCTACTTTTTAAAGTCAGTCCAGATGGAAAGTGTTACTCTATGGCCCTTTATACCTTGCCTTTACACACAACAGAGAAAACTGCTCCGTAATACGCATGCGCCGCCTCCAGCAAGTGTGTGGAGCAACAGCAGCCGCTGTAGGCATTGACACATCCGCGCAAACTGCGGAGAGGTTAGCTGTTCGGGATGGACTCTGCTTTCGCCTACCCAGTCCTGGAAGCCATTGCGATCACCCGCGCGCCCGCACCGGGTAGGCCAGGCCCCGCCCATCACCCGTACTTCCACGGTGCGGCCTTTGCCCGCCCCCCTCCGGAGAAACACTGGAGGACCAGGCTGCGACTGCGCAGTGGAGCCGGTGGGCGGGGCGGGAGAATGCGGATGCTGGGATGTGGGGCGGCCCCACCGGCCGGGAGCGGGAGCGGCGCTGTGGAGGCGCTATGGAGGCGCTGTGCTGCAGCCGCCTTTAGCCGGGAAGGCCCGCTCTCTTCCCTCAGCCACCGAAAATAAACTTTGCTGCTCTTTTCGCGACGTTCTCGGATCCGCCTCCCGGCGGTGCCGCCGTCGGCGAAGAGCCTTCGTGCGTCAGAGCTTCCCTCTTTCCCTCCGCCGGTGCGGGCCCTCGACACCATGGACGCCACGGCGCTGGAGCGGGACGCCGTGCAGTTCGCTCGGCTGGCGGTGCAGCGCGACCAGGAAGGTCGCTACTCCGAGGCGGTGTTTTACTACAAGGTAGGGCGGAGGACGGCTGCACTGTCAGAGAAGCCAGGGGGCGGGTCCAGGTACGGCGGCGGCCAGGCCTTCTGGGCTTCGCTTTTCCCTCTTCCTGCTTTGCTGCTCTCCTTTTCAGGGAAGAGGCGACCCGGCTCCTGCCACGGTGGGGAGGTTTGGTGGCGGCTTGGGAGCCACCAGTCCTCCGGTTACAGTCTTGAACGGCAAATGTCCACCGCTGAGCTACTTACGGCAGCAGTAGTTAGGCATGGGTAGTTAAGTGGCTAATCCTCGCGGTCGCTTGGTTCTGATACACACTAAAATAATGCACGTTCGTTGAGGAAAATGAGGTTTAAAAAAATAACATGTCTCTTGGCATTTAATATAGCTGTGCTTGTTTTTCGACGCGTATTTGCATACGCAGTTTTGAAAAGGTTTGAGGATAGTTGACGCAGAATAGTACATTAGTTTCAAGGGAACGGCATAGTGATTCAACTTCTCTATACGTAAGACAAACTTGGATTGTACCGTTTATACGATTTTTAACCTGTTCTTTGTATTTGAGCTTTAAAAAACTCATTGAAGTTGTTTAATCTTATAAATGACAGATGCCCAGTATTTCCATTACGTGGATGTTCTATAATTTATTTACAGACTAATGGGCATTAGGTTCATTCTGATTTTTCAGCATCGTAGGTAATGGTGAAATTAATATCTTTATAACTAATGCTTTCCACATTTCTTGGCTGTTTCTTTTGGCTAAGTTACTGGGGACGGAATTATTAAAGAATATGATCTACAGTCCGCTCTGCTCTCCAGTCCTGCGGATTTGCAGATACACCCCTCCAGCTCTAATTATGCCCTTTGCTTCCAGGTGGAGGTAGCTGTATCCTCGTGATACTGTCTCCCCTCCTTTTCTTTTCTTTTTTTTTTTCTTAAAGAAAGAAAGTCAGGCTTTGATAATAGCGGAATGGTACTTTTTTTTAATGCACATATGTACTGTTGGTAATGTATGATTTGTTTTTCTCAGCTTATTATTATATTGCCTTCATTTTGTAATATATATTTAGAGACTTGGTATGTTTCAGAATCATGTCTTTTGGACTTTTTGAGGAAGGTTTCGTGAAGGCATATTTCTTTAAAAGTAAAATTGTATGTTTGAGTTTTGTAAAATAACTGACAAATATTTGTAGGTTAAAATAGTGCCACATAAAATATCTTTGTATAAAACAAAAGGAAATACTACGCAGTGCCTCTTGTTTTGCTATACAATCGCATGCATGTCATTAGGAAGAATTTTTTTATCCTTGAGAAAGTCAGAAAAGTGGTTGTGTTTCTAGGAACTGTTTATAAACTTTACCAGATCTTTAGCATTTTCATTCTTCATTACTGTTCTATCAGGGATTCCTTAATTGTCATTTTCAAATATTAATTAAATGAGTAAAATAAAATTGATGTCAGCAATTTTTTAGTTGGGTTTATTTTAAGCAAGATAATTATTTGAATGTCAGTATTTACATGCAGGGTAATTGGAGGTGTGAAAAAATATATATACACACTATCAGTATTTAGATAATAGTACATAAGATAAAGCATGTAATGTTTACATGTAAAGTTATAGTTTCCTCCCATTAAATGTCTGAGTTACAGAATCTGAGAATATTGTCTTTCCTACTCCCACAGCCTTTCAGTGATTTTTCATTTCATTCAATTTCAGACTTTGTTAAGTTCAGTGAAACAACTCCTGCTCCAATAACTGGATTCAAAAAGTTAATATCAAATAGATGGCTGGCTGCTTTTTATCCAGACAGGCACCAACCTCTGTGAAGTGGGAATGCTTAGGTTGTTGCTAGAAGATGTTGTTTCTTTGGAGAAATCTCTCTGGTCCTTCTTGCTGTAACATTGGTAACCTGTTATTCTTGTATAGTGATGGGGAGAGTGAGGCTCTTCCTCACTAGCCACAGCATAACTGGCTATGGGAGTATTAGAAAAACTGGATGATGAATCCAGGTTTTCTTTGCTATTTTTTTTTAAAGATTTTCTTTATTTATTTGACAGAGAAACAGTGAAGGAGGGAACACAAGCAGAGGGAGTGGGAGAGGGAGAAGGGGACTTCCTGCCCAGCAGGGAGCCTAATGTGGGGCTAGATCCCAGGACTCTGGGATCATGACCTGAACCTAAGGCACCTGCTTAATGACTGAGCCACCCAGGCGCCCAAATCCAGGTTTTCTTAATTAAAATAAGTTGATTTCATACACCTGAAATCTGCTTTAAAATGTGTCACCATTTGGCAATACTTTCTATGGAGAAAAAGATTTTCTTTCCACTCTGAGATATTTAACCTTTATAATTTTTTAAAATTTTATATTTAATCTCTACACTCAACATGGGACTCAAACTTACAACCTTGAGATCAAGAGTCACATACTCTAACTGAGCCAGCCAGGCACCCTAACCTTTATAATTTTTTATAATCTTCCTTTGACATAAAATTTTATTTGTTATCATTAAGCCATTGACTATTGATTATTATTATTAACCAGTAGTAATGAGTATTATTATTATATATGTGTTCTTACGCTTTTCAGGCCAGTTCATATTTTTAAGGTATATGATTCTAAGTCTGACCTACTGAATAAAGAAAAAGGAAAGCAGAAAATTTCATATGAGCTAAATTTGTATTTGAGTTTGTAAATTTTCAACAGTATGAGAAAATTAAGAGTATTGAGAACTGAAGAAAAGGTGTTGAAAGGTTATATAACCCATTTGTACTGTCTTAAAGACATTCTTATTTTGTGATTTATAGACCACAACAGTGAGTTAGAAAGTGGTACAGAAAATTCAAATTGTAATTCATCTATTAGATTCCTTTGATTTTTTTTTTCTTCTTTTTTTTTTTTAGGAAGCTGCACAAGCCTTAATTTATGCTGAGATGGCAGGATCAAGCCTGGAACATATTCAAGAAAAAATAAATGAGTATCTGGAAAGAGTTCAGGCTTTGCATTCAGCAGGTTAGTAAAGGACTACTAAACTTACATTTTTTTTCTTCTCATCACATCCTTTCTCCTTATGTTTCTCCCTTTTTAAAATTTTTATTATTGAAATTTAGTTGACATATGGTATTGTATTAGTCCCTTGTGTTTCTCTTTCCTCTTCATTTTGACCTTTGGAGCTTGATCTTCACTCTTGCTGCTCATTCTTTTTTTGGTAATCATGTCTTTAAAGAGTCATAGTATGAAAATAAGTGATAGATCTGTGAATAGAAAATTTACAAATAATATAATTTAATATCCTCTAATTTCCCAAGGGTACAGAGATAGTGAATTAAATACATTCAAACTGTATCATTGTCAGAGTCAGGATTAGGACCCTGTTAAAGTGTACTTTTTAAATATCTGTCATATGCTGTCTCCTGATAATTAAGATTAAATGACTACAGTGGATCTTTGAACAACAGGGATTTGAGCTGTGCAGGTCCATTTACATGCAGTTTTGGGTTTTTTTTAAGATTTTATGTATTTATTTGAGAGAAACACAGCTAGAGAGGGAACACAAACAGAGGGACTGAGAAAAGAAGCAGGCCTCCCTCGGAGCGGGAAGCCCGATATTGGGGCTCAATCCCAGGACTCTGGGATCATGACCTGAGCCGAAGGCAGTCGCTTAACAGCTGAGCCATCTAGGCGCTCCCATGCAGATTTTTTTTTTTTTTTTTTTTTTTTGAGAGAGAGAGGGAGAGAACACGGGATGGAGGGGCAGAGGGAAAACAACACAGCGACTCCCCGCTGAGCAGGGAGCCCAACATCATCCAGCTGTGAGCCAAAGGTAGACACTTAGCCGACTGAGACACACAGTCACCAGATTTTTTACAGTAATGTAAATGTATTTTTCTTCTTTATGATTTTCTTAATCTTTTCTTTTGTCTAGCTTATTTTATCATAAGAGTATAGTATATAGCACACATACAAAATATGTGTTAATCAACTTGTGTTATTGGTAAGTCTTCCAGTCAGCAGTAGCCTATTAGTAAAGTTTTGGGGGAGTCCGAAGTTATATGCAGATTGCCATTAGTGCTCCTAAGCCCCCACATTGTTCAGGGGCTGTCTTTACTTATCTTTAGTGTTAACAACTTCAGCAATATGTTCATGGTCTCTTCTATATCAGTATCCTCCACCTCAAGACCTTAGCTAAACTTTTTTTAAACTGTTATCTTGGGAAGCAACATGTAAGTAGAGACCTGGAACAACTTGTATTTATTTTTGTAAACCGCATGACAAATGTCGTGAAACAAGTACACAGGCTTAGTGATCACAGTTTTGTTAAGAGGTAGGGGGCTGCTGTCTAAATCTGCTATTGACATTGGTAGAAAAAGAAAATCATCACCTACTGACATTTCATTTTAGAAATGCATTTTTCTCGGGGCGCCTGGGTGGCTCAGTTGGTTAAGCAACTGCCTTTGGCTCAGGTCATGATCCTGGAGACCCGGGATGAGTCCCACATCGGGCTCCCTGCTAGGCGGGAAGCCTGCTTCTCCTTCTCTCACTCCCCCTGCTTGTGTTCCCTCTCTGGCTGTGTTTCTCTCTGTCAAATAAATAAAAATCTTAAAAAAAAAAAAAAATGCATTTTTCTCACTAAGAGTTCTTTTTAACCCTTTTTTTTCCCTGTGGCTGTATAATAAACCCACAAGAAGCTTAGAGGACTCTTTATTCAATTGCCTGATGGACTTTTTGCTACTTTCACCACTCATTCTGAGTAGATAAAAGCAGTTATAAGCACATCTTTAAGAAAAAGTAGATTCCATTATTGGATTTCTTGTTAGGACAGTACCTTTAAGGATGAGGTTGGTAGTTTAGTTTAAGACAGTGCCCAGAAATTGGATATGTTGAAAAGTGAACTACCTGTGTTGCAGAGCCTCAACTGATAAAAAGTTACATTGATTCAGGTATCCAAAATACCATGTAATTCAAAGTAACTCCATTTTCCCAGCCAAATACAATTATAAATAAGATATTTATAAAGGTGAAATTTAGGCACAAAATGTGACAGCTTTGATCTCTTGAGGAATAAAGACTTGTCAGTGAAACAGAAATAGAGCTTAAGAAGGATTTTTAAAGTGTAGCATACCTTAATTGTATTTCCAACTTTTTGACCCATTATATTCAACCCTGTGGAGTATAATCTATAGGGAATTAAATGGCTTCTTTATTTAGCATTTCAAACAAACTCTGTATTGCCCTAGAAATCTTATGAAATCTTAAGACTATTAGCCTTGTTCTAGAAGAGGTTTGAGGAAAGGTAGATGGTTTCTGTTTTGTGCTATACATCAGTCTTCGAGAAATACCGGACAGCATGTTCCAAACACAATCAGAGGGTAGTGCATAAGGATGGTGGATCTGGCACCTAAGACCTGGATTCAAATGCCAGTTCTGTCACTTTTTAGCTGTATGACCTTGGCAAGATATTAAATCACTTTTAAACCTTTTCCAGAAATATATAACTGAGTCATTCTTGGGAACTCTTGGGAATAGTTTTGCACCTTGGAAGATATTTGATTTAAAGGGAGAGAAGTAGGGAATATACTATGTCATCCAGTTGGGTACAGGCCAGGGATCTTACTAAAAATACTCCAGTGCACAGGTCAGTCTACAGCAAAGAATTACACAGCTGAACTTGTCAGTAGTATGAGGCTGAGAAACCCTGGGCTAGATATTTTAATGTTTTTGAGCTTTCATGTCTTCATTTTGTAAATGGGATCATCGCGTAAATTTCAGAGAGGTATTTCTGAGAGTTAAAAGTTCTAAAAGATCACCACCATACCTTTAAGAGACAAAATATAAAGTTTTTTAAAATAAGTTTTATTGAGATATAATTTATGTACCATAAAATTTACCTTTTTAGAGTATACAATTCAGTGGTTTTTAGTATGTTTCCAGAGTTGTGCTACCATCACCACTGTCTAATTTTAGAACATTTTTATTGCCCAAAAGAAACCTCTTCTTCAGTAGCAGTCATTCCCATTCCTCCTACCGTCTATCCTCTTAACAGCCACTAACCTATTTTCTGTCTTCTTGGAGTTAGTGGCCTATTCTGGACTTTTCACATAAATAGAATCATCTAATTTATGGCCTTTGGTGTTTGGCCTTTTTAATTTAGCTTAATGTTTTAAAGATGTATTGATGTTGTAGTAGGTATCAATACTTCACTCCTTTCTATGGTTGAATAATAATACCATGGTATCAAATACTATATGTTGTTTGTCCATTCATCAGTTGACAGATATTGGCTTGTTTCCACCTTTTGGCTGTGATGAATAATACTGTTTTGAATGTGTATATGTTTTTGTATGGACATGTGTGTTTAGTTCTCTTTGATACCTTCCCACGAATGAAATTGCTGGGTCATAGGGTAGCTTGATGTCTAAGTTTTTGAGGAACCATGAGCAGTTCTCCAAAATGGCAACACTATTTTACATTTCCATCAGCAATATATAGGGGTTTAATTTCCTTTACATCCTTATCAACATTTGTTATTTTCTGTCTTTTGTAATTTTAGCCACCCAAGTGGGTATAAAGGTAACGTCTTGGGTTTTGATATGCCTTTCCTTGCTGGCTAATGTTGTTGAGCATTTTCTCATGGGCCAGTTGGCCATTTGAATATCTCCTTTGGAAAAATGATTAATGGACCTTTTGCCCATTATGTAAGTCAGGGTTCTCCAGAGAAAAAGAACCAGTGGGATATAAAGATATTTTATATAAGGAATTGGCTCTTTATGGGACCTCATTATGGAGACTAAAAAGTCCCACACTCTGCAGTCTGCATGCAGGAACAACCCGAGAAGGTCATTGGTATAGTTTATTTAGTCCAAGTTCAAAGGCCTGAGAAGCAGGGGAGTTGATGGTGTAAGACCCAGTCCCGAGGGCAGGAAAAGACCAAAAAAAAAAAAAAAAAGCAGTCTGGCAGAGAGAGCAAATTCTCCCTTCCTCCACCTTTTTGTTCTCTTCAGTCCCTCAGTGCATTAGGTGATGCCCACCCACATCCCCACATCCGGGAGGACAGTCTGCTTTTACTGTCAATTCAGAGATTTAATTTCATTCAAAATCACTTTCTTACACATACCTAGAAATCATGTCTAGCCAAGTGTCTGGGTACCCGGTAAAGTTAACACAAGTTGACATGATTATTCACCACACTCATTTTCAAAATTGGAATTTGTAGCTCCTTCCTGGGCTACGAGGTTTGGGGTTTCTCCCCTGGCCCAGCCAGGGGAAAAAGGTGGGGTCGAGCAGGATGATGAGTGTCTGGCGGCCAAAAACACACCCGAGCCGGGAGGGGTCTGTCGAAGCAGGATCTCCTCTCCTGAAAACTGTGTCTTCAGGGTTCTTTATTTTAAAGCCTTTTAGTTACATCAATCTAGCGTTAGGCAAACAACGTTCTGTCTCTCTTGCTCTCTGCTTCTCTTTCTGTCTTGCTGCTTTCTTTGCTTCTCTGTTCACTTCGCTTCTGTCTTTCTTTGC
Source organism: Spilogale gracilis (assembly GCA_004023965.1). Taxonomy (NCBI): domain Eukaryota; kingdom Metazoa; phylum Chordata; class Mammalia; order Carnivora; family Mephitidae; genus Spilogale; species Spilogale gracilis. The sequence goes on along the minus strand of PITA01029210.1, from coordinate 4,106 downwards.
AGGCCCTCTCTGTTCCTGTTTGCAGGCTCCCTTGCTGTTTGCCAGCTCTCCTTCTCTCTTCTAAGGCTCTCTTGCTGCTTCTTCGGAGGCCCTCTGCCTTTTTCTCTCTGTCTCTCAGTCTCTCTGCAGGCTCTCAGTCTCTCTCTGTCTCATGGCTTTTGTCTCTCTTGACTGTCAAGGGTCCCAGTCTTTTATTATTCCCACATGAGGGAGTTGGGTGGTGCAGTTAAATCTTTAACTGCTTTTGCACCCACCCTAGAGACAGGATTAGTATTGTTACTGCAGGGTAGAGTGATTGCTTTAACTCACAGAAGTTGGAGACCATTGAGGCACAGGGATCAAGAAATACAGATAAGAGATACAGAGATATGATTACCAGGAGATACAGAGGTATGATTACTGGGAGGACGATTAAATGGAACTTTGTCTTGAATAAGCACACCAAGGACATATTGCCCTGACCCACAAAGTTAGTGGCTTTTGGGATTCTGGGCGGGGAAAGCCCCTCTGGGTTTTCATTCACATTCACAGGTACCTCCACCAGAATTTCTGGTGGCTTGGGCATGGAGGGAAGGGCGGATCATGCACCGTCCCGACAGGAATTATCTTTTTATTGTTTAGTTGTAAGAGATCTTTGTATATTCTTGATACAGGTCCCTTTTTGATATATAACTTTATATTAAAAACAAATATTTACTTCAGAAAGCAGTAAAAATACATGATTATTTAATCTGGACTCAGATGAATAGGAAACAACAGGAACTTTATCACCAGGGCCTAGAATATTGTATTACACCATTGTCTGTACTGAAAAAAAAATTTTTTTTTTTTTAAAGATTTTATTCATTTGACAGAGAGAAACACAGCCAGAGGGGGAACACAAGCAGGGGGAGCGAGAGAGGGAGAAGCAGGCTTCCAGCCGAGCAGGGAGCCCGATGTGGGACTCCATCCCGGGTCTCCGGGATCACGACCTGAGCCGAAGGCAGTCACCCAACAAACTGAGCCACCCAGGCGCCCCGAAAAAAAATTTTTTTGATTACCTTAAAACATAATTGAATTTCCTTAGGCTTAACATTTTCTAAGTTTTTTTGTTTTGTTTTCGGGAGTAGGACCAGGGGTATGTAAGGAGGAGGACTGGTGTTTTATTTTTTAAAGGAAGAAAGTGCTGGTAAGAAGAGAGAAATTCAGGGGAAATTTTTTTTTTAATTAATATGTTTTTGGTATTTTTGGTCTCTGGTGTGCATTGTGTGATGAGTTAAACAAGTAGAGACTCTTTTTAGGCCTTAAAATTCAGATTGAAAGGAGAGAGTCATTTTTTTTTTTTTTTAAGATTTTATTTATTTATTTGACAGAGATCACAAGTAGGCAAAGAGGCAGGGAGAGAGGGAGGAGGAAGCGGGTTCCCTGCTGAGCAGAGAGCCCGATATGGGCCTCGATCCTAGGACCCTGAGATCATGACCTGAGCTGAAGGCAGAGGCTTTAACCCACTGAGCCACCCAGGTGCCCGAGAGAGTCTTTTTTTTTTTTTTTTTTAAAGATTTTATTTATTTGACAGAGGGAAACACAGTTAGAGAGGGAACACAAGCAGAGGGACTGAGAGAGGGGAAGCAGGCTTCCCGCCGAGCAAGGAGCCCGATGTGGGACTCCATCCCGGGTCTCCGGGATCATGACCTGAGCCGAAGGCAGTTGCTTAACCAACTGAGCCACCCAGGCGCCCCGAGACTCATTTTTTTAAGGATTATTTTTTGACCTTGCTAAGTTTTTAAAATGAAAAATTATAAAGTTTTTATAAAGAATGTCTTAAATATCTTAAAATGGTGTGTTTCCTGGATATATAAATACATATATAGGTAATATTTCATCTCTGTGGCTTTTTTCCATCCTAGTTCAGTCAAAGAGTGCTGATCCGTTGAAATCAAAACATCAGTTGGACTTGGAACGTGCTCATTTCCTTGTTACTCAAGCTTTTGATGAAGATGAAAAAGGGCATGTTGAAGATGCTATAGAATTGTATACTGAAGCTGTAGATCTCTGTCTAAAAACCGTATGTATAGCTACTAGTAAAATTTGGTGAAATTATGCTAATAAATTTCTCTTACTAGTGAATTTTATTTAACAATTTCTTAAAGAAAAATAATTACCATATCATTATAAATATAATTAAGTTACTCTTCATTAAAAGATGATGAATAGAAAACTAATGATGGATTTTAATCTCTTGTTAAAAAATTGACAGTAAGATTGGGTTATTAGGCAGTGATTTTTTTTTAATTATAGGTATTTTTTTAACCTGTTTAAACCCATACACCTAAAATTAACTTATCACAGGAAGAATTCATCAAAATCTATGAATTCAGAATAAATCTCTCCCTTTTTAAAAAATTTCTTACATTTAAAAATAAGGTAGTGGTTTGGGAGAACTTTATTCATTTGCAGGGTAAAATCTGTATGCTGGGTGGCTTGTACTGCTTCCTGAGGACCCTGGATGGAACAACTAAGTTTAGGGACATTTAGGGCATTAGAGCAGTGCATTTGACAGGAAGGTGAGGTGGAATGATAAGAGAGTGGTGTTCTCAGTATGTCAGAGGACTGCCTTTTTGTTCACGGAAACCATCTGGCCTGAGTTCCTGAGGTAAGTGTTAGTCTCAGTTTCCTGCTGCTCAGCTTTCCATGGTACCATATGCTTACAGTTGTGGTTCATTTACCACATGAAGTGGTCTTCAGGTTTATCTCAATGACAGGTTTTCAACGCTATTTTAAATACACTTTTAAGGGTGAAAACAATTGTCATCTTTGTTTATTTTCTCATTATTTTAAGAAATACATTGCATTGTAAGTTTTTTGCTTAGAAATATGGATCAAGCAAAGAAAAAATTGTGCTTCAGAATGTCTGTCTCTCTTTCTCTTAAGTCTTATGAAACTGCTGATAAAACTCTGCAAAATAAACTGAAACAGTTGGCTCGACAGGCACTGGATAGGTGAGTTTTGGTCACTCAAGTTCTTATCCATGGATAGCAGTGTACTGTGTTAGTTAAATTTGATGGATTTCTCTAAATATATCATAGAGTTCATAGTAGACCTTACACATTGATATGTGTAAAACAATGATGGTGTTTGAAGTGGAAGACTTCCTTTTATTGTGTAATACCAGATTTCTGGGGAGAACTTCCAGAGAGCCTTCCAGAACTACTATTAAAAGTAGAGAAATTGAGGGGCGCTTGGGTGGCTCAGTCGGTTAAGCGACTGCTTTCGGCTCAGGTCATGATCCTGGAGACCCGGGATCGAGCCCCACATCGGGCTTCCTGCTCGGCCGAAAGCCTGCTTCTCCCTCTCTCACTCCCTCTGCTTGTGTTCCCTCTCTCGCCGTGTTTCTCTCTGTCAAATAAATAAATAAAATCTTTAAAAAAAAAAAAGTAGAGAAATTGAGAATGAGCTGGCCTCCAACCATTCACATACTGCAGATTATAACAATGTGTATAGCTCCTTCAACTCTGTTCAAATGTCAACTTTTCAAAAAAGCCTGCCCTAACCATTTTATTTGAAGTGGAATCTCCTCCAGTACTTTCCTCCTGCTGACTCTATTCTAATATTCTTTCCCAAAGCTCCTACCACTTTCTACGATATTTGAAAGTTACCAGTTTATCATGTTTGTTATTAATGTTCGTGTCCCTTTGAGCCCCCAGCCCTCCATGTAAACTCTGTGAGTGCAGAGAAATTTGTTTTGTTCAGTGCTTTAACCACCTAGCAGAGTGCCAGATATACTGTGTGTGCTCAGTGGATTTTTGAGAATGAACAGATATGCACAAGAGAATTTACCTCTTAGTGTTACAGATGAAGGAGAAGGATGGAAACTGCACTTTTAGTTACAGTGTGAATTAATAAAATTACCTCATTTTGAGGGTCTGACTTGGGAGCTATACTACCCCTAGTCGTCCTTTTTTTTTTTTTTTTTTTAATTGAAGTATAACAGTCATCCTTCCTTTTCATTGTCTTCATCTAAAATTTAGTTTGTCCAGATTCATGAGGATGTGGGCACTTACATAGTTATCATCTCCATTTTCACTTTTTGATTAGTCAGATTCAGAAGTGATGTTTATTTCCTATGT
>PITA01029209.1:0-18215 GCA_004023965.1 Spilogale gracilis | reverse complement strand
ACCTCCCCAGGTCAGGCCAGGGTTTGCTTGTCTGTTGACAAAAATTATTCTTGCGTGGCTAGCACTTACTTACAATTTTAAAAACTGTAAAACGGCTTTCATAAAATCAGAATCAGATAACTACCGGAAGGGTGTGCTACAGACAATGTAAAGTTTTCCACTGAGGTACAAATTTTTCACCCAAACTCCCCACCCCCAAAAAACGAAATTACCTGAGCTAAAACTGGAAAATGCAGAAACCTCAGAAATCAGTGTGAATTCCACATCACAGTCACATGCATAACTTCTCTCTGGCATTTCCCCATCCACCACCTGCCTTTTTTTGTATCAAGAAATCAGAAGTATATTGTTTTCAGAGGTACAATTTTCCCATTTGCAAATGAGGCATCCCAATGCTATAATAGTAGCCAGGCAATGTGGTGATCATTCTGAATGATCTGACTGGAGCGTGTCACCTACATAATGTGATTAGTGCTGATACTCTGGGGAAGTGATAGAGCCCAAATTGTAAAGAAATTTAAACTCAATGTCTCTAACACTCAGAGAAACTTGCCGTGCCTACATGATATTTATAAAGGAATATCTATGATGTTTTCTAAAAATGAAAAAAATATATATATTTAAAATCACAAGAGAAGCATATGGGACTCCATTTCCATTGCTATTTTTTTCTTGGATTTTTTTCATTTAGGGAAAAGGAAAGAGTAGGAGGAATGCATAAAATCCTTCTCACATCCTTTTTTCTTTATAAAGCTGCACCAGAATAGCCTTGTGCCTTTAAGGCATTGAATACAGTGTTGTGGCCACAAAGGCGGTACCACACAAGTTAATCCTCTGATACTTGTGTACACGGTAATTTTAACTACCCCGAGGATAAGAGCTATGCATTATTTACCTTTATACTCAACATACTGCCTGGCACACAGTAGGTGGGTTATACGTGGTTGGTGAACTCAGCCTTCACCTTGTTCTGCCTTCATCCTGAGCTCTCGTTGTGTGTGTACCCTCACCTCTGCTCCCCAGTCCTGTCCTGATTGTGACCGCTTCTGAATTTCTGATTCATTTTCCCACCCTTACAGGTTTGGCATGTTCTTAGAACTTCCCTGCTGGCACAAATTCTCCGAATCTGACCCAGTGCTTTGCTCTTTGACTACAGATAGACCACACTGTCACAGATACACTGACGTGGAGTAATCCCCAGGCTCCCGTAACATAACCATCCCAATTCATCCCATGTCCAAGCACTTTACGTTCATGCAAACAGAGGCATGTTCCAAGTCCTGTGAGAAGAAATTATAACCAACACACAGAGATTTCCCTTATTCAGGAAACCTCCCAAAGGACATCAAAAGTTGGAGGAATGCATGCTACTCTACCAAGAGTTTTTCCTAAATGTTTACATAAAAGCTCAAGAATATGATTGGCTATTTTTGCAAGTAAAAAAAAAAAAAAAAAAAAAAACCAGAAGCAAATGTGAAAATGTGCTTCCACTTGGGGAACTACCTGTCTCACCCCAAACACTGCACAGCGTCCTTTCTCACTACCTCCTCGCTGCCCACATCCCTTGTTGGTCGCTGTGTGGGAGGGGCAAGGAGAGAGAAAGGACTCTGCACTGGAGACCATTAAGTCCAGTCACTTCTCAGAGATTCAGCGGACATTTACACTGTCTGCTTTTAATTTAGAAGACTTCCCTACGAGCAGCCTCACAAATTTAAGAACAGAAGCCTAATGTACAAAACCTCCCTGTGGTGACAATGTGGAACCCCACAACTTCACCAGCACATTCTCACATACGCATTCACACACGTTCACATCCATTGCCTTCACATGACTTGTCAGCCTCCTGTTCAAAGGTGCCTGAGCCATGGGGCCTAGAACTTCTGGTGCCAAGGGACGGTTACAAGCAGCAGCTCAGGCTGTGAAGAGCCATGCCTCTGGAGTATTAAGGCTAATACACGAACCAGCAGGCTGGCCTGGTTACCTGAACTATTGGGCTCATTCACATTGGCCTTTCTTGTCACCAGGATTCCCAACCTCTGCCTTCTTTCATGTCTTTAATGTTCAATTAAGAAACACATTTTGTTTTTACAAGGTGACAGGGGTAGAAGTGGGGTCCAGGAACAACTGAGCACAATTTCATCTCAGACTCCTTTGATTTTTAAAAGTGTACTTGATAATATGACAGCCAGTCTTAAACTACTTTTAAAGACTGATAACATGACCTGGAATAAAAATAAGCTGTATTAGATGCTTCCAGATACAATGTTAAACTGAAACGGCCATTATCTTTTTTACATTAAGAGAAGGGCAGAATGCCATCCCCTTTCATTTCTCCAGTAAATCAAATTGAATTATTCATTAGCACTAAATGTTTCCAAATTCCCTCCCTCTGCACACATACCATTACCTCATGAAACCAAGGCATGGTTTCATCCCTTTTAAAAACCTCTCTGACATATTGAGTTCCTAAAGTTTCGGACTTGGCAAACATTAATTTCTTTGGTTAGTAAAGCTAGAAGTCTCCAGAGTAGAATCAGACGGTAAAGACAATAAACAAGTAATTAAAAGTAGCTCCCTGTACTGTGTCTCAGTTCTCCCATTTGTCACTGACTCTACGCCTTCCATGAGGACTAATTCCTGGGATCTGAGGTTGGGAAGGAATGACTCTAAAATCTTAAATAATAAAACTTCATTTGGTCAAATGAACACAGGCCCACAAATGCCTTCCCAAAGCCCGAGTCAAATGATGGCTTTTGATTGATACTCTGAAGGTTTGATAGAAACACATGAGCACAGCGCCTGGGTGGCTCAGTTGGTTGGGCCACTGCCTTCGGCCCAGGTCATGATCCCGGAGACCCGGGATCGAGCCCCACATCGGGCTTCCTGCTCAGCAGGAAGCCTGCTTCTCCCTCTCTCACTCCCCCTGCTTGTGTTCCCTCTCTAGCTGTGTTTCTCTGTGTCAAATAAATAAAAAAAACATTAAAAAAAAAAAAAAAAAAAAAAAAAAAGAAACACATGAGCAATGCCCAACACCTTCAGGCCACTAACTGTGTACTGATATGCACACATACACATCATCAAAAACACACACACACTTCCAAATACAATGATACACACTCCCCCCCCCACATCCCGACCACACACACACACACACACACACCCCATCATATACACACATACTGCCAAATATACACATGCACCATCACCACCGAACACACACACTGACACACACCTCCCCTTCCCACATCCCATAATGCACACGTTTGCTGCCAAACATACACACTGGCACACACACAAATACACAAAGAGACAGACATCATTTTTTCCTAACATCAGATCTCCAGGCATGAGGATCTATGTTTCATATGGAATCCCATCTCTGGTCTTCTACTCTGATCATTTTGCATCTGCTGTGTCCATTTCATTAACAGGAGCTCATCAGAACCACATCAAAACGTGAAGATACATTGTTTCTATTACCATTTATAGCACCGTTTGTTTCATTTAAGAAAATGTACTTCATCCCTGGCCTTAAATTACACAGCAGAGACGGGATTCTGGAGCTCAGGGTACATATTTATTCTCCCGTCTCTTCACTTTGTCAGAAGCGAAATCACTTCGACTTGACTTTAAGACAAACTGTTTCCATTTGCACCAGCAGAAGCCCAGCTCTTTCAAATAATAACTTAGCTTCAGGGACTTCTGAGCCATTCTTATTTCCAGATCAGGCAGCAGTATCCAGGATACACCTCCTTAATTTAGGTCTTAAAAATTCAGCCAAGGGCTGAACTTAAATTTTACTTATGCATCATGAAAATGGGATTTCTGGAGTATAACAATAGGGAAAATTGTATTGTCTTAACCCTAGACACCAGAATTCCTCTTGGATTTGGATCCTGTGGTTTTTTGTTTTCTGTTTTGTTCTCTTTGTTTTGGAAGGAGATCTCAGCAGGATGATGGCTGGTAGGGACATTTGGAGTTATAGGTAGCAAACCAGAAAGGGGTAGGTAAGGAGGGAGAGAGCACACTTCAGCACACTTCCTGGCCCTCCTTTCCCGTCTCTCCCTGCCAAATCTTCAGATGAGTCCACAAAACTCAAAAGGATTTGAAATTGCTGATTTTTGTTTGTTACTATAGAAGCCAGGAGAAGATTTTATTTTACTTTGTGTAGTGCACACCCAGGAAATGGATGCCAAAGTGGTCCTGAGAACATTTACCTTTCTCCCAGAACTTGCAAAACCCTCAGGGAGGTCATTAACTGAGGAGTCAATTTTATCTCAAAATTTGAATCTCATTGGGGCACCTAGGTGGCACAGTTGATTAAGGGTCCGACTCTTGCTTGGTTTTGGCTCAGGTTGTGATACCAGTGTTGTGAGATCGAGCCCCATGTCGGTCTCTGCCCTGAGAGTGAAGTCTGCTGCTTAAGACTCTCCCTGTCCCTCTGACACTCTCTCCCTCTCTAAAAAAATAATCTTTAAAAATTTGAATTTCAGTAAGCCTAAAGCTAATACCTCTTTTATCCAACATGAGTGCTTAGATTATACAGTTAATATTAAATACATACAAATTAGTAAACGATACTCATATTTTAAGACATTACTCTCAGTACTTTGTTTGCTTCAGGGGACCCATGGAATAAATGACAGTCCCTGTCCTCAAGGCGTTTACAGCCTAGTGGGGGGGGGCATAAGATATGGAATAAGTAATTATACAGATCTCCCTCAACTTATCATGGGATTAAGTCCCAGTAATATCCACTGGAAATTGAAAATATCCTAAGTCAAGAATGCATTTAATAGACCCAACTTACCAAATGTCATAGCTTAGTCTTGCCTACCTTAAGCATGCTCAGGACGCTGACAATTCAGGTTGGATAAAATCATCCAATGTAAACCTATTTTATACTAAAGTTTGAAAACCTCATTTAATTTACTGACTACTGTACTGTGAATGAAGGAGAGAACGTCTGTACAGACACAGAATGGTGCTAGGCGTTGCGGTTGTTTACCCTGGGGGGTCACGTGGCTGGCAGAGCTAAGGCTGCCTCACCCAGCATCACCAATAAGGATCCAACCTTGCATTGCTGGCCCTTGGGAAAGATCCAAATTCAAAATTCCAAGTACAGTTTCTCCTGAATGTGTATCACTTGCACACATAATGTGGAAAAAATCATAAATTTGGGAGAGTCTATAATCTGAGACAGAATAAGAAGTCCAGTGGGAACAGGAATCCAGGAGAAGTATCAATGTCACTTTAGGGGAAGGTAGGAAAGGAAGATATCAGCGAATAAGAAAAGAGGATGTTATTTACATGGACAAAAAATAGTGGGAGGTGGGGAAGAAATTATTTGATTAGAGTTTCTTATGTAATTATCTTAACATCCCTCACAGTACCCTTAAAGGTAGTAAAAATGTCTTAACTCTCTAAGATAAGTCGCTCAGGAGTGACTAGCTCATTGTCTTAGACGTAGTAGTTCCTTAAAATTAATGCTGGATTGAAGCCCAGGCTGAGGCTGATCATAAATATGAGCAGAGATGCAGAGAGGAGTAAGGTGTAGACAAGATATTTCACAAGTCTAGTTTGTCTGGAATTTAAGATGTGTGACAGGGAAAAGGGCAAGAAAGAGTCTAAATGGAATGTCATTGTTTTGTTAGGAAATGAGGAGTGTGGTGGAGACATCTGGGAGAGGGAGGTACAGCACAGAGCACACTTCAGACCATTAAAAGCCATTTCAGTAATCTACATAAAAGCAAAGCCATGGAGGGTCAAGCTGGGGTTGGGGTAATAGGATAGAGATAGAATTTGGCTGTTTATGAGCATGGAGCATCTATTGTGTGCCCCAAGACAGTTAAATTTAGATATAAAAGATTTCATGTCAAACTGGTATTAGTGGTTATATTTGAAATTTGACCTGAAGGAGAAGGTCTTTATTAACTTTGTTCCCCATATACTTTATTTCCCTTTGACTTCTCATAGTGGGAATGTGTCATTTTTATGGTCTTGAAGAAAAAAATTCCAAGAATATACAAATTTTTTAAAAGGATGTATACAGCAAGTGAACACAGCAAAGACTACTGGATTTGTATGCCAACTCACAAAAAAGAATGGCCCTGAGCAAATTAAAAATCATCTTTTTCTCATCATTAAAGCAGGCCCAGGAGTATCACCACAAAAGGTGTTAGGCTACTAGTTTGTGGTTTTGAATATAGCCTCAGGAAATAAAGCCATGTTTCAATTTAAAATGTTACATTTTTCATGCTTCTCATTAAGCCAAACTAATATCTCTCTCAATAATTCTGAATTTGTAAAGTCAGACTATATTGGAACTAAAAAATACTATGGAACAAGTGAACTTTCCCAATTTCCTTTAATTACTCTGTCAGACCCGAGGCTCTGGGAAGCTCCTACCTGAGACTAATTTAGGAACCCTTGAGAAACAGTCCCTCTGGGGACTACTGTGTGCCCTGCCTACCTCCCTGGTTGCAACTCCTTGGAGCCCACAGAGCTCAGGCTGAAGCAGAAACCGTAGCTAATGCGTCCTCATGTCTGTAGCTACAAAAACCTGGGAGAATTTAAGAAAACATTATAACTTTCCTGAATATGCTAGATCACATGAATTGTACGTATGCTAGAGTTGCCTACTCGTGAACTAAGACAATTATGTGTAGAAAACCAGGCTACATTCTGTACAAAGAAGCTCATCTGTATCTATCAGGAGCTCAACAAGTAGGTTCTACTATATTCTCTTTCTAACTTAATACAACCGATTGTAAATCCTAGAAGAAATAGCATGGGTTATTTTTTTTTTAAGATTTTATTTATTTGACAGAGAGAAACACAGCCAGAGAGGGAACACAAGCAGGGGGACTGAGAGAGGGAGAAGCAGGCTTCCCGCGGAGCAGGGATCCCGATGTGGGACTCGATCCCGGGTCTCCAGGATCATGACCTGAGCGGAAGGCAGTCGCCCAACCAACTGAGCCACCCAGGCGCCCCTAGTATGGGTTATTTTTAAACAAAAGTATAAAGGTTGGCTTCTGTCCCACTATCAGCTGACAGGGATCATTCAGTGTGGCGGCTGTCACAGAGACTCTGTCAGGGGACGGGCATTCTGACAGAAATCCGTCAGCGTTGTATTGCTCCGCCCACCTATTACTACGAAAAGCTGTTCTACAGGAGGTACCTACGTGCATAAATAAAACACCTGTTCTTTGCCTGCTTTTGATGGAGTAGCAATATAAGAACACATAGGTCTATGTAAAGCTAAAGTGCATATATAAGTAGAGATAAAAATATTTTTGATTACCTACCTGCCTATTCATAACTTGGTTCCCTTAACTTAATATTAATCATTTAAATAAATATCCAAGGGGGAATACTAGATCCACTGCTCCCTTGGTGTCTTTTTCATATATAAAATGAATGCTAGCTACTAAAAATGTGCCATCACACTGCACTGCACTCCTCGGGGCCAAAGACATTATCTGCAGTTCCTGAGTAATGCCGGGTGGAGCTTCTAGCCAGCCAGGGGGATGGCCGGCCAGGAGGGAGGCTGTGTAAAATGGAGGCCATGTCACAGAGAAGATTCCATCTATGGCTCGGGATCACTGTGCCTCTGATTATGTAATTAATATGGCCCTAAAAATTTGGGAGGAAAGACGGTTAAAGGAGAGAGATGAGGGATGACGTACAATGAAGAGGGAGGGAGGTAGGGAAATATAACTACAGAACCTCACAATTAAAAGGCAACCCATGTAACTGTAGCCAGTAATTCCATATTGCATACTGGAAAGTTCCTAAAAGTAGATCTCAAGCATTCTTACCACATACACACAAAGAATTAACAGTGTGAGGGGATAGATATGTCAATTATTTTGATCTTGGCAATCATTCCACAATATTTATGCACATCAAATCATCACATTGTACACTTTAATATATACACTTATATTTGTCAAAAAAGAAGGAATATGATTCAATTATACCTTCTATTCCCTAATCTATTTTAAATATATAATTTACCGGTAAGTTTCCATTATAAATACACAAACATTTCACCATAATCTCCATAGTGTGTTACTGTATAAAGAAATCTTAATGTCTTTACCTAGTAAAAAAATAAAAATGTCACTGAATGATTTACCTGGTGATAGTTTCAAAACTATCAAGTGTATTTTAAAGAACGCTGCATTAAAAAGTAAAAGTTAATAGATTTCTAAAACCTCCTACCAAAATAAATAAAAATTTTTAAAAAATCCATGCCATTTTCCTTTTTAAAGCTAAGAATCCTACCGTTTCTGTGTGTAATAAATTCTCATATACAAGCTTCAATTTTTAAGTAAGGCCACAACAATCATTCTCCAGTTTCCCTCTTGGTTAATTCCTAATTATTATTCATAATTCAGTTCAAGCGTCTGCTTTTCTGGGAAATCCCCCTTAGATTGCTCTTCTACAGGTTCATACTTCAGATTACAGGCAGGGCAGGTAAAAACATGGAATACATCACCCCCATTATAGTCAAGGCATTTGTAAGAGAGGAAATCGATAAATCCCCATGAGTATGCTGGTGTGTGTGTGTGTGTGTGTATGTGTGTGTATGTGTGTGTGAGAGAGAGAGAGAGAGAGAGAGATGGAGAGGGAGAGGGAGAGGGAACAAAAGTGATATTTCCACACAAACTTTAAGGAAAGAACATGTTTACACATACAAAAAATTCTATAATGTTCATGGATGTTAATAAAAAATTCACAGATTCAGCAAACACTTCTAAGCAGGTAACTTAAACATGGTCAGAGACAGGCATATAAAATTTTGCCACAGCATCATTTACAACAGAAAGAAAAAAAAAGGTGAATTACCATAGAACCTTTGAAAATAGAGGATGACAGCTGAGTTTCCTGTCTGAACCTAACTTTAAAGGTTATGCAATGGCAATTTAATGTTTCCTTTAACATTTTCTGTAATTTGTAAGAGGTCATGCAAGAAACCAAAAGCGCCTTCATGAAATAGCTCAAAACACCTGTTTATGCATTGTTTCTTTGTATATTCAATTAAAAGGAAAAGTTAATTTTCAAAAAAAAATAGAGGATGATTACATTACAGAAATTTCATATAATGATAATTTATGGCAGAAATAATGATTTTTGAAAGGTATTTTATGAATAAAGGCTGAGTAGAGATTTTGAGTAGAGAAATGAAATATACAGAAATTTCAAATTGCATATTAGGATCCCCAAATTGTATTTTCTCTTATTTTTTTTCTATATGACTACATATATATAAATACATATATGTGACTACATATTATGTATATTGACATAGTTATTTCTTGTACTTCTAGGTAATTTTTTGGTATTTTTTTCTTTCTTGTACTTTTCTGTACCTTACATATTTCCTACAATAAAAATACCTTTGCTGTGGCAATCAGAGAGAAAATGTTAATGAGGTGAGATGTGAGATTATAAAAATAAAGAAAATGGCAAAATAGGCATATGATTCTGAGGTATCTCGTGACACTGAACCTAGAGGAAGCTACAGGTCCCCTTTTTATCTCTCTGTTAATACCTAAGGACAATTACCTGAGTGAAGACTTGAATTAGTTAGAATCAATAAATAGTCCAGCTTACCTACTATCATGATTGAAAGTTCTAGCAATTGTCCGTTCTTGATTTTGTAGTAATTTGTATTTGGCATGGGTGTGTAATCTCAGCCTGGATCTGGCTCCCCCCTTCATAAGTTCCTAACACACTGCATATCTGTTAGAATACATATCACAGGGAGTTTTAATTCTTAATTTCTGTATCTGCTATTAGATTTTCAGTTCACTGAACACTGTGAACTTTCATTCATGCACTCAACACTCATATTTATTGACAACTTATCTCACAGACCCTGTTCTAGGTCCTGGCGATAGACCGGTGGGTGGGAAAGAGACAGAAAAGTCTACCTTAGGTCCTTCTGTCCCTGTATCCCAGCTCATACTGTCCTTAACACCTACTATTCAATAGGCATCTGTTAAATGAATGAATAAATGGATTAGAATATATTAAATCATAGCAACAAAAGAATAAACAGCACTACATAAGCAATGGAGAAACTGAGAAAGTCCAGGTAACAAATAGAACTCAGAAGAGTATCTTCACAGAAGAGAATGAATTCAACTTTGAAAGAAGAGTATATGAAAATGATTCAAATTATGTTTCACAAAATCCCAGATTCTTCTATTAACCTCATTCTTTTTAAAACTACATTTTTAGTATTTTTACTGATTAAAATTAAAAAACAAAGTTTCATACTTGAAGGTGTTCTATAGCAAATACTAACATTCCACAGGAAATCGAAGTTGTTCGTTTTTCTTCCAGATTAGGCCATTTTACCTGTGATAACCTCAGTCTAAAACATCTCCTATAATCCCTGTGTAATTATTTGGAATTTCTTAGAAAGATTCATTGGCTCTCAAGGTGGTAACTCTGTATGGTGATTAAAGGTGGTCACAAATTCCTTGACACTGCTCCCAAGAAGGAGAATGCTTGGTTCATCTTTGTGAATCTGGGTAGGTCTCTGACAGCTTTGAAGAGAACAGAATGTAGCAGAAGTGATACTGTGCCATCTTCCAGACTAGGCCTTAACAAACTGTCAGCTTCCCTTTCCTGTCTCTTGAAACACTCTCTTGAAACCCAGCCTGCATGCTAAGAGGAAGCCCAAGAAACACCACAGAGAGGCCCCAGGGAAGGACGGCCCCTGGTTGAGCTCTCACGCAACAGCCCTCACTCTCCCGTCACGTCATGCAGGTGAGTCATCCTGAAGAGGGATTCTGCAGGCCCAGCTGAGGCTCACACCAATACCACCACTAGGCCATGCCCCAACTGCAGATCCGTAACCAAAACAAGTAATGTTGGGGTTTTAGGCCATAATGTTCTGGAGTGGTTAGTCACTCAGAAATAGCTAAGTGGAATATTCTACATGACTCTTCAAAAAAGATTTAAAAAATCAGACCTGTGCTGACCCATTACACAGGAGTATACCAAAGTGAATGAACTAGTCTCTGTGCTAAGTACCATTCAAGGCTCAGGCCCCTGTCATGACTGTTTGATACATGTGTGATTGCAAGTGAATACACAGTTGACCCTTAAACAGCAGAGGGCGAGGGGCACTTATCCCCATGCTGACAAAAAGATCCATGTATAACTTGTGACTCCCCAAAATTTAACCACTAACAGTGTACTATTGACTGGAACCCTAACCAATAACAAAACAGTTGATTAACACACATTTTATATGTTATATGTATTAAATACTATATTCTTCTTTAAATTTTTATTTATTTATTTATTTATTTATTTATTTATTTATTTATTTATTAGAGAGAGAGTGTGTGTCTGTGTACACTCACAACATAAGCAGGGGGAGAGGAAGAGGGAGAGAGAAAGGGAGAAGCAGACTCTCTACTGAACAGAAAGCCTGATGTGAGGCTTGATCCCAGGATCTTGGGATCACGACCTGAGCTGAAGGCAGATGCTTAACCAACTGAGGCACCCAAGAACCCCTTGAGTACTGTATTCTTACAGCAAAGTAGAGAAAAATTGTCATTAAGGAAATCGTAAGAAACAGGGGCGCATGAGTGGCTCAGTCGTTAGGCATCTGTCTTTGGCTCAGTTCATGATCCCAGGGTCCCAAGATCGAGCCCCACATTCAGGCTCCCTGCTTGGTGGAAAGCCTGCTTCTCCCTCTCTCATTCCTCCTGCTTGTGTTCCCTCTCTAGCTGTGTTTCTCTCTGTCAAATAAATAAATATAACCTTTAAAAAAGAAAGAAAGAAAGAAAAAACAATCATAAGAAATAGAAAATACACATACAGTACTTTATGGTAAAAATTCCACATATAAGTGGACCCATGCGGTTCGAACCCCTGCTACTCAAGGGTCAACTGTCCAACATAGCACATTCCTATAGAATTTCAGCACTTATTTAAGTTTTAGGTCTTCTTATGATAATATTAAAAAAACTGTATGTTGTATAAATTTCAAGAGCATTTTATCTAGTTACTGCAAGTTAAATAATTATATTAGAATGTATCATTACATTGACAGATAATTGTTTTTAAGTAGACTGCGATGACACTGATCAGTTTCAAAATAATAGCAATTTATACTAACATCATATGATTCTTTAATGAGCACCATTGACAACTTCAATAGTACATAAGCTAGCAGTGTCCCCAATATTTCATCAAGTCACTCATAAAAAGATAGCACAGTAAGCATTTATCATTGGCTTCACTTTTTAAGGTGATAGAATTCCCAACCCTCAATGTAATTTATGCAGTGCAATTTTGTGTTTCAGTGTTTCAGCCAAGTCGCAAGGTCATTTTTACACAAAATACAAAGTACATCCTCAATTCTCTCAGACCCCATTAAACATGCAAATGTTATTAAACAGATGAATGCAAAAAAAAATCAAATATATTGATGACAACAGTCATGGCACTGTGCAGGATAAGTTGCTTCATCACATGAAAAGGAGGTGTGCCCACCACAGACAAAAAGTGTATTAATCCCCGACCATGACATTGCAGTTCGGAGTCTTAAAGAAACAGAGCATGTTAAAAAACACATTCAGACATTATCTGATAACAGAGTGCAGAGATGGAACTGAGCAAGTGAATTCCACATATGGGATGAAGCTGCCTGAGGCTGCATTATATGGGATCATAAGAATCCAACTATAAATGAAACTGGTTATGGTGGACCTCTCTTTATCTTGCATATTTAGGTAACTTGTGAACAGGCAAGTAGATATGTGGGAAGATTTGTTATTTGATTATTCTGTTTATACAACAGAAACTTGAAGGTCTGGATCAGTTTTGGTTTTTTGTTTGATTTTTTAAGAGAGAGAAAGAGAGAGAGAGAGCTGGAGTGCAGGAGAGGAGCTGAGGGAGAAAGAGAATCTTAAGCAGACTCCACACCCACCATGGAGACCAATGGGGCTCAATCTCGTGAACCTGAGATCATGACCTGAACTGAAATCAAGAGTCGGACACTTAGGCAAATGAGCAGCCAGGTGTCCCTGGATCCGATTTTTAAACATGCAACCCAGTATGATAGAAACGTAATTACATCCGTAGAGATGGTGACAAAACAGGAAAATCTGTAAAACATTGTGGCCCTTGTAAAAGCTATTCTCTTAGTAAATTCAAGTAGCCTCTGTATCTTGCATGGGCTAACACCGCTTTCTAAAATGCCATCTTCTAGTAAAACTCTGTTGTATAATGCATTGTATACTGTTCACTAAATTATAGACATTTTACAACTATTTAGATAGTGAGTTCCAACTTTCATTTTTTCACTGGAGTTCTTCAGCTCTTCTGATGGATGCAAGGTAAAAGTATGAATATTTCAAGTGAGACAAGAAATCACTAATTTTTTCTTCTCTTGGACAAAGAATATGGTTGCAACAAGATTCTTGTGAATCTTGTTGAAGTTTTTATAAGAACACTCTAAGTTTGGCAATGCAGGGCATAAGGTTTTTGAGCTTACAAACTATGGACAAAGGGATTAGAAGGAAATGGAAATGTAAATTCTGTGGTCAGCATGCAAAGCAAAATAAAATTTGCTGTTTTAAAGTGGTGAGTCATTGAGAAACTCACCAAAATATGCACAGTTAAAAAATGATTGAAAATATCACCATCTCATAATACACACAAAGTATTTTGCAAAAAACAAAAAGCATTTAAACTCACTGAGGGACCCGTTTTTTACTTTAAGTTGGATTTTATTTATTGGGAGATGTGAGTAATTATTAAATGACAATAGTGATTCAAGACATTCAGTGGATTCAGCTAGGAAGAAGACAGGAGGAAAACAGAAGTACATGTTGAGATTGAGATTGCACTGTTGAAAATGATTATGACGTGTAACTACTTAACTGTGTGGGCGAGTGTATTCCCACTTCTAGAAAACTGCACTAGTATCAACAACCACAGCATCAAACATATTTCTAAAAGCAGTAACAACCATCCATAACAGCGGTTTTCAAATTTTTGTTCATCAAAATAACCTTAATGTTTGAAGCGGCAGATTTTATAAGCACATGTAAATCTGAACTTACAAATTGGTTAAATGAAAAACTATTTAAATTTTTTGATAGGATGGAGTAAGGGAGATTTCACAAAAAGTTTCATTTCTAAAACGGGTTCCCAGCTAAACAAGTCTGAAAATCCACTAAGCCAGAAACATTTCAAGCAGCTTCTCTGTAGAACAGAACGTAAAAGAAAACTCCAGCCATACTTGGTCATGCTCCACTGATCTGAGGCCTAGTTACCGGCTCGCGAGGCAGAGCATTTTTTCCCCCAGCTTTCTTTGCATGGCGCTTGAAAAGAAAATGCCATTCAGTTACACATCCTGTGTTGGTGAACATTCATCTCTCGGCTCATCTTTCTGGCAGATGTGTTTATCCACAGCTCTGGATGTCAAGTACTGTGGCTTCAGTTTCTATCAGGCTCTTCGCTTACCACCAAGCACAAAGCTTGGAAAACCAGCCCAGCCTGGAGAGTTTAGTAGGAACAGATGGAATAATTACGTTAACCTCAGGGCTGCAGGCATTTAGGGAGGGCCGGTATCTCTGAGCAAGTCAGACATCCCTTCCCTTCTCTAAGGCAGAGCTCAGAGCTCTGGTGGCCACAATGGGCCACGGCAGCTTCTACATGGCAGAGTTGTCTCGCATCTTTGTTTTCCTGCTGTTTGGGATGCATCTTGCAGATAACGTTTCAGCTTCTCTCACATCAGAGCTTTCAGATCAGATATTCCCACCAGAGACAGAGAAACAATGATTTTTTACACTCCCCACCAAAAAAATGCAGAGTCAACTGGACCATATGGCACCGAGACTTGTTATTCTGTGACACAACCATAAGATCTGCCCAGAATGACAAGGTCCAGTCCTGCATGCTGGGCTGGGCAGAGGAAAGGGGGCAAGGGAGGAGGCAAAAAAATGATTCTGTCTAATCACCACGTAGTCCAGACAGATAGCCCACAAACAGCAGCTGCTTGTATTCACCTCTCTGCCTTCTTGGTCCAGGACAAAATGAAGTCCCCGTTTGGGGGCTGGTTTTAGTTCTATGCTCCCTTTCACAGATCTTGTCCACAGAGCAAAAAACTTTCAATTCTTATTTCTCAAACCCCTTTTCACTCCTTATTCAAATGCCGCCTCCTGCAGGAAGAATGTGCTCATTGGAAGTCGGAGAGAGAATAAAAGATCAAACTCACCAAGAGCAAATAAGACAAAATAAGACCGTCCCCATAAAAGAGAAAAGCACGTTCTTGTTTCTTAATAGAAATTCATGTAAGCCTCAGACAACTGCACTCTTTCTCTCCTGCAAACCCCATATCCTTGCTTCTGCCCTGCAAGCCATCTGACCATCACTCTTTAGATGTTATATGGACTCCCATCCCATCTTTATGGTTGCAAGGTGCATCTTGTGGCTAGCCACAACCTCCTAGAGATTTCCAATTCTAAGGGAGATCTTGACAAGTCTCTACCTCTTAGAAACCTGGTCCATGGAAGTGTTTAAAGATTTATCAAATACTACAATGGAATACAACAGAGAATACAACAGAATGTTCCCTCTTTTCCCTACATAGCTCCCACTTAGGCAAAAATCATTGCCTGCATGAGTGGTTCTCTCTCCCCAGGCTCCTTCAGTGTATGACACAGAGAACCAGTTAATTTACTACAGCTGGAGTATTTTAGATCAGAAGACATGGATTGAAAAGGTGAATCTGTAAGCACTGATTTCACTATTTTATCTTTATGACGAATAGCGGGAGAAGGAGATGCTCATTTCTCAAAGGGAAAAAAAATCAAAAGATATATTTACTGCTTCATCTGCTTTCTTGGCAGTATTTAACATCAGCAGTTGTCCAAGGACCACACAAGCACCATGTGGATCGGGCCAGGCAACAGAGAAAGCAAGCCGTTACTGCAGTGGGTTGGGACTTCGTGGATTCCTACAGAAACTTGTCTAAAATTGAAATGGGGATATTTGCTTGGCTTCAATTGTGCACTTGCCTTCCATACCCCAAGCCACTGTTTAGCTTCAGGGAATAACCTTCAGTATTGATTGGGTTTCATTTCTCACACTCCCTTGCTGACTTTTTGGCTAGACATTTGCGGCATATCTGTGGCGGTTTATGGAACAACAGTGTGGTATTAGGATTAGAAGCCAACCTCTTGACATTGGACAGGTCTGGGGGGAAAAAAATCCAAGCAGAGACACTAAGAGCTCATAAGATTGTTGGGAGAAATGATGGAGATAATGATGACATTAAACATACTAAATATTTAATAACAATAAATATAATCATTGCTAGTATTTATTTAGCTCTTACTATGCTAAGCACTTTGCATATATTGACTTCTTTTCACAATAATTCTGTGAGATAGTATCATTAACCTTATTTTATATGTGATACTTAAGACATGAAGAAGCACCCTTCACAGAGAGATTAAGTGACTTGCCTAAGGTCATACAGTTAATAGTGGAAAGATCAAAACCTAGACAATCTAGTTCCAAAATCCAAGTACTCTACCACTATTGTATACATGGAAACTGAATGACTATTAACAGAATTACTGTTAGCTCACCATGATCCTTTCTCCTCCATCCCTGTCTTAATAATTACACTTCCTCAAAGATACTGTGACTCATCAGGTTCATGTTTTTATTTAACATTTTATAACATCTACTCCTCATGCTCCTACCTCTCTGTCTCCATTTCCCTAACTCACTCCTATAAAATAGTAATGATGCATGTCAAGTTTCTATCTCCGCTACGGAGATTGCACCTGTCCCTTCAGGCTGAGTTGTTTATTCCTCTTCTAGAATCTCTTAATACTTGTTTGTGTCTCTGTCCTTATCTGTCAATGTGTCCAATGTTGTCCCTTTACTGGGCTCCTGAAGAGCAGGGAAAAGCATTCACTTCCACATCCCAGGGGCTTTCAGAGTACCTGGTACAAAGGAGGTAGCTCGTTAACATTGAATTAATGAACAAAACGAAGTTTAGGTACTGTCCCTTACCACTTGGTAGGTACATTCCCTTCACAACGTGAAATTGCATCTGCCTCAAGTAGGTGTGGAGAAGGGCAAGGGATCAAACGTGTAAGAAAAGTTGCATAACTAACATGGCATTTAGTTAGAGTCCAGCCTCCGTTGAAATTCAGTAAGAAGGCTTTTGCAGAAGGTAAAGTAAATGGTGTGAAACTAACCAGGAACTCCACGGAGCGCTGAGATGGAACCTGCCACTGAGGGGAAGGTAATTAGTTCTGAGGTAACTGTGAATCACAACTAGCAAGCAGGAGACTAACTCTAACTTTGAAGGCTCTAGTAAGAGACTCTTGCCCATACTTCCTTTCATTGCTAGCCTCCCCTTCCTGCACCAGCACTGGGATTAACATCAATGATGGGCTGTCTACGTATTTATACACAGTAATTAAGCCTAGATGAAACCTGAAGAGCTCTTTAGGATTATTTATTAGAATGCACAACCACCTCAGCTTGTAGGCTTCCTTTGGCTGGTGGTTGGAAGACAGAATTAAATAAAACATGGACTCTGCAATGACACTGTAAATTCCCTCTAGGCCTACTGCTGCCAACACACTTGACCTCTTTGTGCTATAAGGATGTAGGTCCAGCATGCTGAAGATTTGGCTTCTAACAAGTTTATCAGGTCTAAAAGGTCTGGAAAAATGTGTAACCCATGTAACTCTTGACTCCTGTTCCTGCTAATTCAGAACCTCCAGATTCCCACAAAGAAGACCCAGTTGGTTATTTTCCATTGTCCTGGGTGGGGGGGGGTGACTCAAATGTCCTCATTAAAAGAAGGACGGAAGGGAGGGAGGGAGGGAGGAAGGGAAAGCATAAAGAGAAAAAAGGAGGTTGAGTGAAGGAGAAAGGAAACCTTTCCATCAAGTGGCATCTACTCTCGTCTACCCTTTCTTTGGCCTTTGCTCGATGAGGCTGGGCATTCGCCCTCTTATGGGTTCCACCATTCATTTCAGTGGATACTTCATACCTGTTAAAATGCTTCAAAGTGTCAAAGTTTGGAAAGTTTTTCTGTGGCAAACTGCCAAACTAGGGAATGTCAAAATGATTCTTTCTGTCTTAGGGTCACATTCAAAGGGGTGCTGAAGTCCAGCACACTTGCTTTCCGATACCTTATAACGCTG
>PITA01029208.1:0-18213 GCA_004023965.1 Spilogale gracilis | reverse complement strand
TTCTTTATCCATTCATCTGTTGATGGGCACCTTGGCTCTTTCCACAGTTTGGCGATTGTGGCCATTGCTGCAATGAACATTGGGGTACATATGGCCCTTCTTTTCATTACATCTGTATCTTTGGGGTAAATGCCCAGTAGTGCAATTGCAGGGTCATAGGGTAGCTCTATTTTTAACTTTTTAAGGAATCTCCACACTGTTTTCCAAAGCGGCTGCACCAGCTTGCATTCCCACCAACAGTGTAAGAGGGTTCCCCTTTCTCCGCAGCCTCTCCAACACTTGTTGTTTCCTGACTTGTTAATTGTGGCCATTCTGACTGGTGTAAGGTGGTATCTCAGTGTGGTTTTGATTTGGAGTTCCCTGATAGCTAGTGACGCTGAACATTTTTTCATGTGTCTGTTAGCCATTTGTATGTGTTCTATGGAGAAGTGCCTCTTCATGTCTCCTGCCCATTTTTTGATGTGATCATCTTCTTTTTGAGACCAATCATTCTTCTTTTAAATAAAGGCTTTGTTTACCCATTTGAGAGAGGGGGTATGAAGAGGGTGGAGTGAAAGGGCAGAAGGATAAGGACAAATAGACACCCCACTCAGCAGAGAGCCTGATAAGGGGCTTGATCCCAGGATGCGGGACCATGACCTGAGCCAAAGGCAGATGCTTAATGGACTGAGCCACCCAGGCTTCCCAGACCAAATATATATTTCTTAATAATTCACAATATCACAGCATAGTAGAAACTGGGTATTTGAAGTCAGAGGAACTTGGTATACAAGTTGGGCTTCTGCCATTCACTCACTGTAACCCTAGGCTAGTCATTAATCACTATGAGTCTCAGCTTTTCATACGTAAAAATAGGGATAAAGAATTAACTTGCAGATCACTTTTAAAAGTGATGAGTAAATAAGAGGTCATATAATAATCATGAGGCATCTAGTAGTTGCTCACAAATGTTAGTTCCTTTCCCCTTGCCTCCGTGATTCAAATGAGCTTCTTATTAGTTTTGGTAATAATGTAATCATTTATATTGTGATTTGGGATTAAAGGGAGGATGGAGGCCCAAAAAATTGGCATTGGCTTTGGCCATCTTTTTTCCAAAGGCCAAATAAAGATTCATAAGGGGGAGGCTGGAATCAGGAGAGACTGAGCATTGCTTTGACAACCTCTTGGGACTAAGACAAGTTTGGGATCCAGGACCTGCCAGAAGAGGGCACACCCTAGTGAACCACCTCAGCTTTGAGTTTGGACCCTCTATTTCCAACTGCGAGAAATATCTTTATGGGGATGGCATCCCAAACATTGAAACTGGAATGAATCCCAGCTATCTGGAAAAGGCAAACATGAACCCTCTATGAAAGCCTAGACTTCTTTCTATGTGTAATTTTGCAGCTACAATACCCAGAAAACAGTAAAAATTGGATTAATTTATCTGATTGGAACTTGGAGATATAAGACAGCTTGAACATGAAACCAAACCAAACCAAACCAAACCAAACAAACAAACAAACAAAAAAACACTCTCCAGGGGTCAGGATATTGGAGTTGTCGGTGGCCAGTGGGCATTCTGGAATTTAAGAATAAAATAATGGAAATTTAAGATTGTGGATGGTTTTATGAAGGGATAGACAATGGCTAAAGAAAGAAGGAATGAATTGGGTCATAATTTATAGGAAATTATCCAGATTCAACCACAGAAAGACAAAAGTTTAGAAAAATTAGAGGGTAAGAGGCATAGAGTTTACACCATGAAGTTTTAATAAATGTTGGATTTCGACTCCCATAGGAAAAGGAGGAGGAAATGGGTCAGAAGCAAAATTTAAGGGGATGACTGAGCATTGTTTTTTTTAACCATTCAAAAGCCATTCAATAACTGCAGTGTGTGTGTGTGTGTGTGTGTGTGTGTGTGTGTGTGTGCTTTAAGCATGCGTATAACATTAATGAAAATTACTGTACTCTAGGTAATAAAACATTATCACTTAGCTTGAGTTAGAACTAGGTGTGTTACTTATCTACTGTTATATAACAAATTGTACTAAAACTTATCGGCTTAAAATAACAAATATTTATTACTATATGGTTTCTGTGGGTCAAGAATCAGGGAATAAATAACTCAGCTAGGGGACTCAGGCTCCCGGTCTCTTGCAAGGCTGTAAGCCAGGGATGCAATCATATCAAGACTTTACTGGGAGAGGATCCACTTCTGAAATCATTCATGTGGCTATTGGTGGGGCTCAGGTCTTCTGTGCTTTTGATCAGATAGAAATACCTCACTATATGTGCCTCTCCATAGGACACCTCATACAAAGCAGCCCATAGTAAGCATAGCAAGAGAATGAGAGAGCATGCTCAAAACAGAAGTCACCATCTTTTCTGGAATGTACTTTCAGAACTGATGTCCCATCAGCTCTGTCACAGTCTGTGAGATAGAAGCAAGCCACTAACTCCAGTCCACACTCAAGGGGAAGGGATTACACAAAGGCATGCTTACCAGGAAGTGGAGGTCTTATAGGATGCCTAATATATCTTCCTTCTGGCACCAATTATTCTTGACCCTCTAATCTATATAATACATCCCCACCTTCTGAAGCCCACAGAAGTCTCACCCTGTTATAACCTCAGTTTAAAATTCAGATTGCCATTATTTGAATCAGGTTCATATATGGATGAGCTTCCTCAGATTTAGTTAAGTACGGCTCCTCAAGTTGAGCTCCTTTCTATTTGCAAATCTGTGAAACCACACATAAAAGTTCGCTCAGATATTCTGGTTCAAAAGTGGGAAAAATTGGGGCTCTAAAAAAGTTGTTGGTCCATAGCAGTTTTGAAATCTAGTTGGGAAAAATATTGGAAACTTCTTGATTAGGTTTCTCACACCTGGAAAAAAACTCTTCATGGCTCTTGACCCATCCTTGAAATCATTCTTCCTTTTCATGAACTGTAGCGCTTGTTTGCGTCTAAGTAGTTTCTCAGCCTGCTTCCTGCCAAGGAATTTGGGAGTCCAGGGGAGCAATGTCTTTTTATTCTGTACCATCTCTGACTCTACTGTATGGTCCAAGCCAATCTCATTTATCCCTAACATACATCTCTCAAAAATTTGGTGGCCCCCCTTAGAATCTCTTTGTGGGTCACTCCATTAAATGAAAGCCACACCTCCAAATACCTTTCAGATAAGACCTTATGCTTTTTAGAGGTTCTGGTGTTCAGTTGAGAGGATCTATGGGCTGCCCCTTCAATCTTTTTAAAAGGTCTTTTGTGTGACCAAATAATATTCTGGGGCATCAACTTTGATCTGTCTGAGGTCTTACCAGAAGATTTTATGATACCGCACTCAGCTTCATCTCGAGACCATATTTTCCCAACAGTGCCTTGGATTTGAACTTTACTTGCAAGCCATTTCTTAACTGTAGCATCACTTGCCACCTTGAAGGTCTGAGAATTTTCAGATCCTGGCTCCTCTGTGATTAACAGTCCTTCCCACAATTTTATCTCTCTCCTTTTGCATTTAAGCAGCGAAAAGAAGCCATTTGGTACCTTCAACAAATTGCTTGGAAATCTCCTTAGTTCATTTGACATATGTTCCACTTTCCATGTTACTGCAGGTGATAATGTTGCAAACCTTTCCACCACTATATAACTAGGATCTCCCTTCCTCCGGTTTCTTAAAATACGTTTGTCATATTTCCTTGTAAGTCCTCACTCATGGTGTCCTCGAAATCTAGGGTGCTACCAACAGTCTGTTCAAGGAAATTTATGCTTCTCTAACATGTTCCTAAAAATCCTTCCAGCTTCCACCAGCTGTCTGGTTCCAAAGCTACTCCCACATTTTAAGGTATTTTTTTTTTTTATGGCAACTTCCCATTTCCAGATACCAAAATATGTATTACTTCGCTATTGTGACATAACAAATTACCCCAAAACTTAGTGTCTTAAATCAATAAGCATTTATTATTTCATATTTTATGTAGGTCAGGGGTTCAGGGAGAGCTAAGCAGGGTGGTTCTGGCTCAGAGAATCTCAGGAGGCTGTAGTCGAGATATTTCCTGGCGCTGCAATCATCTCAAGTCTCAGCTGGGGCTAGAGAGAGAATCCACTTCCTAGCTCACTTGTGTGCTTACCTCATATCTGCTTCCAGACTGACTTATGGAGTTTCTGGCAGGCCTCCGCTCCTGGCCATGTGGATCTCTGCTTAGGCTGCCTTGGTGTCGTCATTATATGGCAGCTACTCATGATAGAGAGTAAGAAGGAAGAAGATCACGAGAGAGACAGAAAGAGACAGAGAGAGGACCAGGGGATAGGAGAAGATAGCCAATGTGGAAGCCACTGTCTTTTTGTAACCTAATTTCAGAAGTGACATCCCATCACCTTTACTGCATTCTGTTCACAGGAAGCGAGTCCTTAAATTATCAAGGTGAGGCATTACCCAAGAGCATGCATTTCAGGAAGCAGAGGTCATAGAAAGCTATCCTCACGTGGCCTACCACTCTAAGATGGTGTTATAGTCACAAATGGCCCCAAATATCATTGAGAATGCCTCTGGCTTTTCTCCATGTCTTCATTATATGACTCAAGCTGGCACAGCTGCCTCTGTCTATCTTTTGGCAGGGGGAAAGAGATCTCAAAGTATGTCTCATCACTTCCACTTACATATGGTTGCACAGATCAGGTTATATGGCTTCAAACTGATGTCAGCTGGAGCAGGTAGGTAATTCTACTGCAGAGAGGAGCATCATAGGAAGGAACAGTACACGTCCTAAGCAACAATTCAGTTTCCACAGCAAGGCTCAGAGATTTCAGGAGATCTCTTGAAATTCATGCAGCCTATATTTTTGACCACACAACCATTAAGTTAGAAAGCAAGAACAAAACGTCCCACAAAATGCTCATAAATTGGAAGTAAAAGATCAAAATAATCTCTATATCAAAGCAAAGAAATCACAATTAAAATTAAGTAACGAGTGAGAGAATTACTGTGTATATCTAACTTGTGAGATATAACTAAAGCCACACTTGGAAATTTATAGCAGTAAGAGTCCATGTTAGAGAAGAAGAGAGTTGAAAAATACACAAACTAAACCTTGAAGCCAAACATTTGAAAAAGAATAACAAACTAAATTCAAAGTGGGAGAAAGAAACAAGCTGAAAATATAAAGAAGAGAGCAAAATAAGGATAATTTATAATTAATTGAAGTAGTAAATATAATAATAGTTCATTGAAAAACACCTGTGAAGCAGGTCTAGAGACAACATTGGAAGTCATAATCAGCAAACACAGGAATGCGAAAGGATGTTCCAGTAAAAATCCCATCTCCGTTAAAAATATCAGAGCAGGGGCGCCTGGGTGGCTCAGAGGGTTAAAGCCTCTGCCTTCGGCTCAGGTCATGATCTCAGGGTCCTGGGATCAAGTCCCGCATCGGGCTCTCTGCTCAGCGGGGAGCCTGCTTCCCACTCTTTCTGCCTGCCTCTCTGCCTACTTGTGATCTCTCTCCGTGTCAAATAAATAAATGCAATCTTTAAAAAAAATCAGAGCAGAATATCAAAAAAAATTTTATTTCAATACATTTGAAAGTTTTTATGAAATAGTTAAATTTGTAGGAAAGCACAAGTTACCAAAGTGACTAAAGCAGAAATATAAAACCTTAATAATTCTTTCACTTTTAAAGAATTTGAAGAGTAATTATAAACCTGCACATAAATAAAGCTCCAGGTCCAAATGGTGTAAGAGTGCATCTTACTGCGGTGCCTGGGTGACTCAGTTACTTGAGCATAGGACTCTTGTCATCGGCTCAGGCCTTGATTTCAGGGTCATGAGTTCAAGCCTCATGTTGGCCTCCGTACTGGGTGGGTGTGGAGCCTACTTAAAGAAAAAAGAAAGAAAAGAGTGCATTTTACCAAACATTTGAGAAATAAATATTTTCAGTATGTCACACATTCTTATGGAGAATAGAGGAAAAAAGAGAGAACACTCCAGGACTAATTTCATGATGCCAGCATAACCTTGATGTCAAAACTTGGCAAGGACACCTTGAAAAAGGAAAATTACAGGTCTTTCTTACTCAGAGATATAAAACTTCTAAACAGAATAACATCAAATTTCTAATCCTGCAAATTATAAAAGAGATAATCCGTTATGACAAATTGGGGATATTATAGGAATGTGAAGTAGATTTACCATTTTAAAATCAATCAGTGTAATTCATCATATTAACAGCATAAAGGAGAAAAATCATATGATCATCTGCAGAGATGCAGGCATTTTAAAATAAAATTTGACATGCATTTATAATTTTAGGAAAACTCAGCAAACTGGCAATAGAATAAAACTTTCTTAACTTGAAAAGGATCTATAAAAAGCCTACAGCAAACACCATATTTAGGATGAAATGTGAAAGCTTTCTCTCTGAGATCAAAAAATGACAAGAGTTTTGCTGTCGCTATTTCCATTCAGTTTTTACTTGATGTACTCAAATAGTAGATTTGGGTAAGAAAAATAAATAAGTCTAATAATTGGAAAGGAATCATTTAAAAAAGCCGCAATGATACGATACAAGTATGATTACATATGTAGGGATTTTAGAAGAAACTTGTAAATAAATTACACTTAATGTGTTGACCAGGAAGGCTGACCAGGGTATCTGAGTCAATCCCGGCTGCCATAACAAAATACCACAGGGTGGTATTAAACAACAGACATTTGTTTCTCACAGTTCTGGAGGCTGGGATGTTCAAGATCAAGGTGCCAGCAGACTTCGTTCTTGGCGCAGGCTCTCTTCCTGACTTGAATACAGCCGCCTTCTGCCTATGTGTTCACATGGCCTTTCTTTCTTTGGGTATGTGGGCTCAGAGATACAGAATGAGAGAGAGGGAGAGGGAGAGACAGAGAAGGGGAGATAGGGAGACAGGGAGAGGCAGAGAGATACAGAAAGAGATAGAGATATAGAAATAGAGAGACAGAGACAGAGAGACAGAGATAGGGAAGAGAAACAGAGATGGAGACAGAGAGACACTGAGACAGAGAGACAGAGACAGGGGGACAGAGACTGAGAGAGACACAGAGAGAGAGAGGGAGAAAAAGAGAAGGGAGGGAAGGAGGAAAAAGGAGAGAGAAATCTAATCTAGTCCTTTTAATCCTTTTCTTATAAGGGCACTAACCTCATCTCTAACTCTAATTATCTCCTAATGTTTTCACCTCCAAGTACCAACGCGTTGGAGGTTAGGGCTTCAACACACGAATTTGAGGGGAACATAAACATTTAGTCTATAAAACATAGAAACAGAGGCGCCTGGGTGGCTCAGTCTGTTAAGCATCTGCCTTCAGCACAGGTCATGATCTCATGGTCCTGGGACCGAGCCCCATGTCAGGCTCCCTGCCCAGTGGGGAGCCCACTTGTTCCTCTTTTCCTCCCTCTCCTTGCCCCCTCCACTTGTGCTCATTGTCTCTCAAATAAACAAATAAGATCTTAAAAAAATAAAACATACAATTATATGAATATACAGTGTATTTATATAATATACAAAATTTTCATAAATAAATCACAATTTTATTTGCCAACAAGAGATCATCAGAAAATTAGAATATGATGATTGTACCCCAAAATACATCTAATGAAAGATGTCCAGGGCCTCTACACCAAAAAACTATAAAGCCTTACAAAGAGCAATCAAAGAACACCTAAAAGAACAAAGAGCTAGGTCAAGTTAGTGGATGGCAAGGCTCAATTTCATAAATATGTCACCATTTCCAAACCAATCTGGAATGCCAAGAAATTGTGATAAAAGTCAACTTCTTTTTTGTGGAACTTTTTTGTTTTATTTGACAATTGCTCTTCTTATATATGGATATACAAGAATGTTTTTAACAGCATTATGAATATTGAACACGATCTCAAGCAGTAAAATAACCTACATTGCCACCATCACTAAAGTAGATAAACAGTGTATATTTAAACAGTGGCATAATATACAGCATTGAAAATGAACAAACTTGCAGCTGAAAACAAAACTGGATGAACTTCACAAACATAATGCTGAGCAAAAGAAGTTGCAGAGCAGGGGCGCCTGGGTGGCTCAGTTGTTAAGCATCTGCCTTCGGCTCAGGTCATGATCCTGGAGACCCGGGATAGAGCCCTCCACTGAGCCCAGCGTTGGGCTCCCTTCTCGGCGGGAAGCCTGCTTCTCCCTCTGTCACTCCCACTGCTTGTGTTCCTTCTCTAGCTGTGTTTCTCTCCATTAAATAAATAAAATCATTAAAAAAAAAAGTTCCAGAGCAGGTGAAACTGCATTGAATATTTAGGAATATGCATGCTCATATAGTACAACTACAAAGAAAAACAAAGACGTGATTCCCATGCAAGTTGGGGTAGTGATCTTCTTTGATGGGGGAAGCATGGGACTTCGGAGGAAATGCAATGTTTCTATTTATCAGACGGTATGACATGTATTTGAATTTATTAAATTCATCATTTTTTTCCATTGAACCCCAAAGCATGGGGCTGACCTCAAATTTCCTTCCTTTATGCTTTTCACATCCCACATTAGAGAAAAAAGAAACCTGGAAAAGAGGCAGGCACAATTATTAACATTAGAAACTGGTTGCAATTTCACTGAGGGTCCAGTTGTCTTTAAAAGTGACTTGGGCTCTGTGCCTTCCTATGGTGTTGTCTTGGCAGCGACCCTACCATGGTCATCCCCAGTGCTAGATGGGAGAGCCGATACTTCCCAGCATTTCATTCCTGATTTAGATCATAGTTGGGACAGAAGAAAGTAAATATTATGTGTTCTATAACCTGATAACATCATGTGGCTGGAAACCAAAGTCTTTAAATCCAGACTGATAACTTCACATCCATTTTTATATTTTGAAGACCTAATTTAAAATGTTTAATTTTGGGCCTGCCTACATCCTTATAAATCCAGAATGAGACTGTTAATCTGTACAGTAAAGACATGTGTGCTTTGAAGAACGTGACAAAATAATTTGTCGCCATTGAATAATTCTTTGTGCACTGACTGGTCTCAGTTAAAAAAAAAAAGATTATATTAGATCATCAGTCAATAAGAATTATGATTTTGATATGAAGAAAGCCTGATCCTGGATGCTATAATGAAGACGATGCAGGCAAGATCATCCCTACTCTCTCAAGGAGTTCATTGTCAAGGAAATGTCAGACATCTAGATGCAACTAGATGACATTTCTAAAGCTCTATCTGAAGGTCATCAAAGTCCTATCATTGTTCACCCATATGGCTGGAGAAGTTTAGCTTCTGACAAGGTGACTGGTGAAGTGAACACCAAAAAACGAGGAGCTAGCAAGCCACCGAAGCAGAGGAATACAGTAGCATGGCCTCTGAGTTCTTCTCAATGCTTCAGTTGTTGATTCCGCAACTCTGTGAAGGGACATTTTCTTTAATGATAGCCTGCATGCAACACTTCCATTTACATAGTACAAATAAATGAACTTACTCTACAGGGACAAGTTGCCACCACTAATGTCACATGAAACTGGTTTAATCCAATATTTCAAATGAGTATTTGCAGCCCTCTGACAGGTGCTGTCATGATCTAACACCTCTTTTTTTTTTTTTTTGTTATGGCACTCTAAT
This sequence comes from Spilogale gracilis, assembly GCA_004023965.1. NCBI lineage: Eukaryota > Metazoa > Chordata > Mammalia > Carnivora > Mephitidae > Spilogale > Spilogale gracilis. The sequence goes on along the minus strand of PITA01029208.1, from coordinate 8,619 downwards.
AGACAAAAATGATATCACATTAATGTGATAGGAGATGACAGAGAGTTGGGAATGTAATACACTGGTCCCTCAATCTGTGTGATAAAAACTGAGTGCTGAAAGAGCTGCCAAAAAAATAAACGTGAAGCCTCTCCAGCAGTGCCCACACCTGGAGGGAAGGCACAGGTAGTTGGACATGAAGATGCCTTCAGCTATCTTCTTGGAATCCTACTGAGGGTCCAGGTGTTCTGTCCCTGACCCACCTGTTGCAAATGATCTGGTGGGAAGGGACTAGGCCCATAGGGAAGCTGCTGGAATGCAGAGAGAATGGTCCCCCGATGGGCATTTCTTCCCAGGGTGATTTAAATGGGATTGATTATTTGTGCCCAAGCAATGGAAAGAGACCTGGGCTGGAGTCAGTAGCCTGGAATGCTAATATTTCTTTTTCTATAATCTCTGGTTACTTTGCTTTCCTTGGTTTCTGCTTCTTCATATGTAAAATAAAGGATTTGGATTAGAATAAATCAGTCATTGCAATTTCAAATATGTAAGAAGCCAGGCAGGTAATGAAATGTGTAAAGCAAGCCTGGTGTTAATAATGAGGGGGCTTGAGCCTGAGGCAAGCTGGGGACATGTGAGCTCTTAAGTGTTTAAATTCATAGTTAACGCTATGTTGGTTTTATCAAATGGACACATAGTTTGGAAACCCCTATGTTAAATAAGCTGTAAGGTTTCTTTCCACTTTAAAGTATAAATTCTAGGCATTTGATAGTTACCTGACATTTCTGCTTCACTCTAGCTGTGTAATATGGTATATTAATTAGGATAACCTTTGGCCGCAAGTAACAGAAACACCACAAAGAGTAATGATTTTAATGAAATTTATTTCTTACACTCACCAAAGTCAGTGGACAGACTTGGCAGAGGTAGACACTCCACTCCACAATGCCCTCAGAGATCCTAGTTCTTTTCAGCCATTTCCAAGGTGTGACCCTTGTCCCCATAGACTTTGTTCTAGGCTTAAGATGGAGGAAGGGATTAAGAAGCAGGAACAAAGGACTGTTTCTTCCTTCCTCCTTTCCTTCCTCCCTCCCACCCTCCCTCGCTTTCTTTCTTCCTTCTTCTTTTTTTTTATTAACATAAAATATATTATTTACTTCAGGGGTACAGGTCTGGGATTCATTAGTCTTATACAATTCACAGCACTCACTGTAGCACATACCCTCCCCAATGTCCATAACCCAGCCACCCTATTCTCCCTCCACCCCCTCCCCCAGCAACCCCCTCAGTTTGTTTCCTGAGATTAAGAGTCTCTTATGGTTTGTCTTCCTCCCCAGTCCCATCTTGTTTCATTTTTTTCCCTCTGTACCCTCCACGACCCCCTACCCTGCCTCTCAAATTCCTCATATCAGAGAGATCATATGATAATTGTTTTTCTCTGAATGGCTTATTTTGCTTAGTGTAATATCCTTCAGTTTCATCCACATCATTGCAAATGGCAGGATTTTGTTCTTTTTGATGGTTGCATAGTATTCCTGTGTGTGTGTGTGTGTGTGTGTGTGTGTGTGTGTGTGTGTAACTTCTTTATCAATTCATCATTATCCATACATCTGCTGATGGACATCTAGGTTCTTTCCATAGTTTGGCTATTGTGGACATTGCTACTATAAATATTTGGGTGCACATGCAAAGGGTTGTTTCTTAAACTGTTCCCAGAAATTTTCTCATGACACTTCCATCTTATGGATGACAACTTAGTAACCTAGTTTCAAAGGAGGTTTGGACATGTAGTCTTCATACTAAACAGGCATGTATTGTTAGGGACTAAATTATATCTCACCTACCCCCAAATTTATATGTTGAAGCCCTAACCCTAATGTGATGGTATGTGAAACCTTTAGGAAGGTAAGTAAGGTTTAATGAGGTCATAACAGTGAGGCCTTAATCCAATAGGATTGGTGTCTTTATAAGAAAAAGAAAAGAGACCAGAGCTCTCTCCCTCCACATGCACTTGGAGGAAAGGCCACATGAAGACACAGTGAGAAGAGGGCCATCTGCAGGCCAGAAGAGGGCCCTCACCACATTGAATTTAGTGGCACTTTGATCATAGACTGCTAGCTTTAGAACAGTGAGAAAATGAATGCCTGTTGGTAAGCCACCCAGTCTGTGATATTTTGTTATGGCCATCTGAGCAGACTAATACTTGTACTTAACATCCTTATTAAGTTGGAAAAAAAAAGATGACTAGTGGATTAGTCAATGTTTGCTACATAAACACAACTAATGGGAGATATAAGAATAAGGATCGATAGATAATAGATAGATTAGATAGATTGATAGATTTATTATAAGGAATTGACTCATGCAGTTTTAGAGGCTGCAAAGTTCCATAATCTCCTCTCCGTAGGCTGGAGACCTATAAAATCTGTAGTGTAATTCTAGTCCAAGTTGAAAGACAGAGAACTAGGCAGCTGATGATGTAGATCTCAGTCCAGGAGCAGGAGAAGATAAATGTTTCCCTCTTTTACCCTAGATAGAAATGAAAATATAATTCTATGTAGAATTACATTTAAAGACAAATGGTAGGGGAAAAAGTGTATTTTGAACGTGGAAAAGGAAAGTTCAGTAGGGCAAGAGTAATACAAGAGACCTCAAAGGTGAGATCTTAAATGACTGGTTGGAGTTATGAAATAGGAGACACCAAGCAACAGGTGTCACTAAGTTTGACTCTGTTCCATCCTGAGAACTTCCTCACCGACACACATGGAAGATCACCATTTCAATCCACTTTACCCAACCAGGGACATTGTGTGATCTCACTTGCTTCATGTAAGACCACTCAGCATCATAATTCGGTAAGTTTTGTGAATATCAGAGACAGCTATATTGAAAACTGAAGTTGTAATCTTATTAATAGGTCAAACACCAGTCTTCAAAGCGATATGAAGTGGGTTTTAGCCCATTATCCTCCCTGCGGTATTAATGTCTTATCAATAACTTGCATGTGCACGTTTTTAAAAAAAGTAGTACAAATATTAAAAACAAAAATCTCAGTAACTGCTCTTTGTCATCAACTTAATGGAATTACTAGCATATTTTTTTGGTGTAGGCATTCTTAAAATGTTTGTTGAATCAAACTAAAGAAAAACTAGTGGGTATTAATAATTGTCATACTTGTGCCCATGCAGATATAGAGGGATAGAATAATACTTGGTACTAATGTTAATATGACACTTAGAGATGATGGGCTTTTAAAGTTAGTTATCTTTATTGTAAGCTACCATAGGTTTGCTTCATGATAATTCTTGTTTTTCTCATTAGTAATACTATAAAAGCAAGCAAATACATTGTTTTAGCAAAACATAATTTTTCTTCGGATTTAAGAAAATTTAAGTGACAGTATCATTGAAAAGGGGCAAAATAAAAATTAAAAATAGGTATTGGTAAGTTTATGATTTAAAAAGCATTTTAAAAAATTTTGATCTGTAAAACTTCTTACTTCTGAGAAATGTATATTAGTGTTGCAAAATGGAAGTCAATTTGTAGAATTTTGGTTGAGAAGGAATGCACAGTCAGACTAACAATTTCATTGAATAACCCTATCTTCTTAAGGTGTGGTGTGTGTGTCAGAAAAAAATGGCAAGATACTTAAGAGACAGTGGTCAGGGGTGCTTGGGTAGCTCAGTGGGTTAAGCGTCTGACTCTTGATTTTGGCTCAGGTCATGACCTCAGGGTCCTGGGATTGAGCCCACTGTCGGCCTCTGCATTCAGTGAGGAGTCTGCTTGTGAATACTCTGTCTTGCTCTCCCTCTGCTCCTCTCTGCTCTCCAAATCAAATCAATCAATCAATCAATCTATGAAAAGAGAGAGAGACAGTAGCCATTTCTATACTGAAATGAGTGAGTTGTGAATGAATCACTTTAGGTGGCAGTTCATTACTTGAGTTTCCCAGCATATATTCACCTACTTTCCAAATTCAAAAGTAATTTGTATTTATGTTTCCTCACTTGTACTTATTTATTATGACAAGATTAATTATTTTTCTTTCAAAAATCATCCTCAATGAATATTTAATTTTGATATTATAGTATTCAAGTTGTTTTGATATTCACTTAAACTTACTTTCTAATCGACCTTTCAGGAGTCATAACTTCAGTCTTTCTTCGGCATTTTCAAAAGATACAGGGTCAGGAGAAGGAGAAAACAAAGCAAAATGAACAGCTGTTTGAGCCTCTCCCAGATAAGCAAAACCAGAGGGTCTTTGCCTCACTGAAGTAGTCAGTCTGGTTACGCCTGATGGAGGGGAAGCTTTGAATGCATCCTGTGGCTGAAGTTCAACATTTCCTATTCTAGAATAAGTAAATATTTAGGAACTTGAATTGGAACAGGTTCAGAGGTTAATTTTCCTCAATGATTACAATCATTGTACTGAAGTCATACCAATATTGTACTAAAAGTACCAACATCAGAATTTATCAATAAAATCCAAATCTGTTCTTTGATGCCTTATAGACAGTCTGGTCATTTGAAAAATAAAAGTTTCTTTCCATACTAAAACAAATCATCAGCCAATTACTTTGGTTTTATGCTGACCCAGCGTCAATCTAATGTCATAGCTAATTCTGCTTTCTCCAGGTTCACCTGCATTCCCAGCACGGAGGAGCCTTTTGAGAAATTCCTGATGTGCCCCATGTATTGATAAACCAGGATGTGGGGCCTGGTGATAATGGGAAAAATGAGAATGGCGTAGGGATGAATCCTCAGTCCAAATCATGGGGGCAGATTTCTTAACTTCTGTGAACTCCATTCCTTTGTCAGTAAAAAGCCCTAATGTGAGTAAGCAAGATACAGGTGAATGTGACTGACAGTAACAATGACAGCAGCAGTAAGGATAGGTGACATTTACTGACCTTGTGACCCCGTACAAAGCGCAGAGCTGCACCAGTCAGGACTTTCACCTCTTCTCCTCATTGCTGACTGAGAGAGGGAGTCTGCCGTAAGAAGGGTATACTGGAGGAGGCCCCCTAACTTGACCCAGGGACGCTAAGGCACAGACACCCTCCTCCCTAGGCCCAGGAGGGGGACAGGGTGAGACTGGCCCCCTGCAGTGAGAGGGGCAGACCTCCCTGGGCTTGGCATCTATGTGCTCAGTTATTTTCTCTCCACCCTTGTCCCATTTACTTTTATTTTAATGAGAGAGCTTGGGTCAACTGTCTCTTACTTACAAATAAGGCCATATGCATATAAAAACCTGTGAGGCCAGGACTAACACAATTCCTACTTTAAAGATGAGAAAATGAAGATTTAGGGAAGCTAAGTAACTTGCCTAAAGTTACATAGAGGGTGGGGATTCCAAAAGCCCAGCAATTAGCCATTCGGCCACACTTCCTCCCTCTGAGGTTGATTTCTAATGGGCAGCACCACAAGGAAGGGGAGGCAGGGTCACAGTTATCTGGCCGAAGGCCAGGATGGCCCCAAGGCCAAGGGTGGCTCAAGACTTAGTTTTGAGTGCTGTGAACCCATTAAAGACCTGGATTAATTAGAAATTGGAGCAGCTTTTTCTGTGAGAATTTTCACTGGAATTTGGCAAGAAATGAAGCAAGTGTCAAAGCCCCAGACCCACGTGGAGAGTAGGTCAAGAAAAGCCTAGCTGAGCCTTTGAAATTGACATCCTAAGCTGTTTGCACACTTCTTACCTTTTTCATCATGGTCATTTCTCCAGGAACTGTGGTTCTTCTAAGCCTACAACGAATCCTCTTTCTCTCTCTTTCCCCAGAGACTTGCAATATTATCAGTCCACAAAATTATCCGCAGTTATAGGACACAGCACCTAATTTCTCTGGGCCTTGGTGGCTATCGGCAGCTCCAACCCTAAGCCCTACCGATGGGCTCAAAGGGTCCAGACTCCTGAGTCTAGTCCTTCTCTGTGTAACTTGAGACCAGCCAAGTCCCTGGACCCCACCAGACCTCACTTCCTTTACCTCCGAAAAGACAGCAAATTAAGTCAATAGTAAGACCACTTCCTAACCTAAAATTTTGTGGTTCTTCTCTCACACACACCAAATTGTAAATTACAGTGAGTAAATGAAGATTTGATATATGATTTCTGGAAGGTTGCTGACCTCTAGTGTCAGCACAGATCTAGAAGGAAAATTCAATCCTCCATGTTAATTTCACATTCCTATCAAGACATCCCCCACCCCCACTTTCCTTTTTCCTTATGGAGAAAAAGAAAATGTAAAATACTTCAAATTAAAGTTCTATTAACTAAAGCTTCATTTACAGAATAAATATTTCTGCTGACATTTGACTGATTATATCAATTTTGAACTTCAAATTTTAATAAGGTATTACCAAGCCCAAGAATAAACAAGCTAATCAGGCCTTTTCCTATTTCCTCCTTTGTATTAAATGATAAGTGAATTTAAAGCTATGCTTTGTCTTATTAATATCTGCTAAATATGGATGAATTACTGAATATATATTTATTCTTAAACTCATTTGGAGGCAAATATTTACAAGGCTTTTCTGTTATAATCTGATTTTAATATCTCAACTGAAACTGATTTATAGCACGTGACTTCAAATGTGGTGTTAGTTAAAGAGGCCAGGAATTAATTAGCTGATTCTATCAGGGGTTTCTTGAAACTGATTTTGAAAGGGGGGAAAAATTCCTATTTTTTTAAGTCAAATTTTAATTGTAGGAGTTTTCATGGCAAATATCAGAGTCCCATGTAAACAAATCTTTAATAATTCTGCATGTGCGTATATTTGGTTTTACCATATTGTTAACTGAGTTAGAAATTCACTTTAATATTCTGTGCTGTCAAGTGAACATCATTTCTAGCATGCAGGTGGGCTTTTTCATTATGTATTCCAGAATTAGTTACTGAGGAAGTTAGTACAATTTGTTTTCTGAAAATCTTTAAAACTTGCTGGGTATGAGACATGGATGGGTGGTTGGTGAAAGCCAGAGTCTCTTCTTTTTTGGTGATCAGCTACGGAATGCTGTCCACCTACCATTTTCTGCTTAACCAGAGCTCCCATCCTGTTGGATGCATTAAAGAGAACAGACACCTCTTCATATCACTCACAGGGTTTCTGGTTCTATTGGAGAGACAACAGAACTGTCTCCTTGTGGTGCGGGAGAGTATAAGATTAACTGGTAACATTAAGTCACTGGGAAAGTGCCTACTATGTGCCAGGCGGTAAACAAATCTCTGGCATTGGTACAGCTTTCTCCTTCCAAAGTTCTGTATTGGTCAATTGTGTGTGTAATGTGTCAGTATGTCTCAGATAACACAAAATTAAATAAGCATTCATGTATACATTAAAAAATACATAGAAGGATTGTTTAAAGACCAGCACCCTTCTTTTGGCAGAGAAGTACTTTTTTTTTTTTTTAAGATTTTATTTATTTATTCGTGAGAGACAGAGAGGTAGAGGCAGAGGGAATGAGACCCGATCCCAGAACCCTGGGATCATGAGCTGAGCATAAGGCAGATGCTTAACCGACTGAGCCACCCTGGTGCCCAGAAGAGATGTGTTTAGGTACTGGACCTATTTGTGCCACACACCCCTCCCTTACTGTATTGGGGTCCTTTCAAGAAGCAGAAGCAGCTCAGGAAATTGTGGGAACTGGTAACTCTGAGATGTGCAGGGCAGGCAGCCGACTTCAAATCCCAGAGGAGTCCCTGCTGTGGTCTTGAGTTTAGGTCTGGGGTCAGAGTCCTACTCCCACAGCTGACCTCAGTCTCCTTCCTGAAGGCCTTCAACTGATTATGTAAGGAGGGCACTCCACGTTATTTAGGGTGATCTGCTTTACTTAAAATCTACTGATCTAGGGCACCTGGGTGGCTCAGTGGGTTGGGGCCTCTGCTTTTGGCTCAGGTCATGATCTCAGGGTCCGAGATTGAGGCCCGTGTCGGGCTCTCTGCTCAGCAGGGAGCCTGCTTCCTCCTCTCTCTCTGCCTACTTGTGATCTCTCTCTGTCAAATAAATAAATAAAATCTTTAAAAAAAAAATCTACTGGTGGAGCCTGGGTGGCTCAGTTGGTTAAGCAACTGCCTTCCGCTCAGGTCATGATCCTAGAGACCCGGGATCGTGCCCCACATCAGGTGCCCTGCTTGGTGGGAAGCCTGCTTCTCCCTCTCTCACTCCCCCTGCTTGTGCTCCCTCTCTGGCTGTGTTTCTCTCTGTCAAATAAATAAAATCTTTAAAATAAATAAATAAATAAACAAACAAACAAATAAATAAATAAATAAAAATTTAAAAAAAATCTACTGATCTAAGTTTCAGTCACATCTAAAAATACCTTTGTGACATCACTAGAGCACTGTTTTACCAAACAGCCAGACACTATTGTGTAATTGAGTTATTTTTCCTGAATGATCAAACAATACTTTCTTTCTGTTCTTCAGGCCCGGGGACTTGGAGGAGTCATTTTTATCTGTAGGGTTGTTTAATCCCTTTTATCTTTTCTCTGAGAATGATGTTGTTGTCCTCTGCCCGGGTATTTAGTAACTGGGTCTCAAGTTGGTGAGTCCATTTGGAGGTTGTGAGGGCTAATTTTATGTGTCAACTTGGCTAAGCCATCATGCTCAGATATTTGGTCAAATGTTCTGGTTGTTTCTATGAAAG
>PITA01029207.1:0-18225 GCA_004023965.1 Spilogale gracilis | reverse complement strand
ATGAACATCCATTTCTACATTCCTCAGTGATGTTGACCATTCTTTATAGTACTCAGAAGCCACATTTAAGAAAAATATTAATATTAATATTAAATATGCTCAAACTACTTTCGATTCTTTTCATGACTCAAAAGAACAAACAGTATCAGTCATTCGTCTTGCAAATCTCAATAATCATTTGTTTAATTTCACTTGGTAGGTTTATGGAACACCTTGGGTAGTTTATTTTCTTTTTGTTTTGTTCTCTCAAGAGAGGGAGGTAGGGGAAGGGGCAGAGGAAGAAGAAAAGAGAGAATCTTAAGCAGGCTCCACGACACAGTGTGGAGCCCAACACAGGGCTCAATCTCATGACCCTCATGACCCTGAGATCATGACTTGAACCAAAATCAAGAGTTAGATGCTTAACATGCTGAATCACCCAGGGCACCCCCACCTTGGGTAGTTATAAAATAAATCAGTGATATAAAAATCATTTATTCAGAACTCAGTTGTGAATGGAGAATAACTTTCACCTGAGGACACTCAAACTGAAAGTGGGGGTTTTAGATATGAAGTTAGTATAGACCAAGTGATTTAGTGGAAAGATCCTGGATTTGATATCAGAAAATGTAATCCTATGTGGTCTGAGCCACTTATATCTTGGGAAATTCACTTCAAATGAGCCCGTTTCCAGTCAGATGAGCATAGTAGTGCTGACATCAGTACCTGGCATATTTGATCTGTTAGGAGACTGTAAGGCCAGGAAATATGTCCCTGAAAAAGAATTATACATAAAAACCTTAAACTGTAACTGAGGATGGAGAGGGTACAATTCAATTATGATTAATAATATAGGTAAATGGTTTTTTTTTGTTGTAATGGTGAAAACTAGGTTCAGAAAGCTTGAGTTATCTGGAGATGAAGGACTAGCAACAGAACAGTCTGGGCAATGGAGAGGGGCCGGTCAGTGCTGGACAGGTCAGGGATGCTGCCAGTCTGAGTCAGGGGGTTTGGAGAAGCCTGTGGTGGATATCTGAGCAGGGCTGAATGCTCAGAAAAGGAAAGGAAACTAAAGATTGCGTAAGTACAACTCAAGTGCAGTCAGGCTTGAACAAACCAAAATGATCATAACTCTTTAGTGACTCAGAGATGAATCTTTCAGGTGTAGGGTAAAACAGTTTAACAAATAGACTACTTGGCCTGAGAAAGAGAAAGAAAAAAAGTATTTCAAGGATGGAGGAAGTTGTATGGTCATGGACCAGCTGGCTCGTTAGTGAAACCTAAAGAGCAAATTTGAGTTTAATAAATTAAAGAGAACAGAAACCCTGCACTTTTAACAGCCTTATAAAATTGGAGCCCATTAGGCTACAGCCAAGAATATACCATAAAGACAAATTTTATATGCGTGTGTGTTTTGTTTATATATACATATTTTTTTTTGTTTTGTTCAGGCCAGAAGAGCATACAAGAAAATCTCCTATTTGACATAAATAGATGACAAACAGAATGCATTCCTTTTTTCTTCCTTATGAAAAAATAACCCTTCAACTGAAAGAGTAAAATGAACTCTCTGAGAACTAATTACAAACTTAAGGGAAGAATCTGCAAGAAGATAACCTAACTCTCTAAAGCTTAACTTCTCTTGTCTATGGAAATTACATCTCAGCAAGGAGAGTTTGCAAATAAGGACTTTCATCTCAAATCAACACACAGAGAGATGAACACTAAAAGACCAGAGATGCACAGGTAGAGTTCCAATTTTCAAAAAAGCAGCACCTAGATTCCTGAAATTAAGACAAGGGGCTTTTTACAGATCCTGAGCAAAATTGGTAAACCTATTCTTACAGTAAAGCTGGGCACTTAGAAAATTTTTAGAAATCCATAAGTTAACAAGAATTTACTAAATAGTCATTTCCTTTTTTTGACAATGGTGCTATGCCCGTAGGACAAGGACATATCTTAGACAACACATTTGTCTGTATCTGGGAGGAAAAAGTTGCTTTTTCCTAATCCCTTGGCCTGGGTATGGGTGGGTAACTTTTTCTAATTTCCACAAAGATGCCAAGCACGCATGTACTTTAGCTGCTGCTCTGGGACAAGAAAAGAGAATATGACTGAATAACACGTGAGTCCTTCACTGATGAGAATATTCACTAACAGCACGCTAATTCAGTGTCAGTTGGCAGCAGAAAGTACCTCAGAATGGGGACTTGAATGATGACATGGCAAACAGACCAAATTTGCTGAAGACATAAAATTGGGAGGTAGAATCATTCAATTAATTACATCAGTGATATTCAACATGTCAACAAGCTGAAAGAAGAGGCATAACAGTACAATCAAACTTAATAGAATAATGTTAAGGGATGAACACCGACTAAAATAAGTGTAAGTTGGGAAGGTGTGTTTCAAGAGTAGTGAAGAAGACTTGACTCCTTCACAGTTCTAGGAGATTGTAATCAGGAGTCATTAGAGTAATACTGCTGCCATAATATCTCACAGGATTTACTTGAGGAAATAGTATAGTAATTAGAACAAAGTCATTAAACATCTTTCTACCCTGTTATTTGGATGAAGCCTTGAGTTTATTATTGGGGTCAGATTTTAAGAGGGACAATGGCAAAGGAAACTGCCTTCTAAGAACTTTTCAGAAAGGATGAAGAAAAGCTGGAATTGGTAGTTACCTAGACAAACTGAAGCCATCTTCTGTGGAGTCAAGGTGCCAGATGGTTCCTGGAAGACGCCAGAGGTCAAAGTTACTGATCTTTGAGGCCTTTTGTACAGGAGGCTTTTACAAGAGGTAGATGTTATCCAAAAGCACATTCTAGATCAATTGAAGGTAAAACTGGAGATGAAGGGAAGCAAACGACAATGGGTCCTGTCACCTTTGGAGAGTTCTAAATCCTGGTTGTACATTATGATCACCTGTGAAGAAATTTTAAATGCTGATGCTTAGACTCTAGCCTTAGAGATTCTCATTTACTGGTCTAGGGTGACTCTCAAATATTAGCTATTTTTATTGTATAACCACTCAATGGAGGTACTGTATCTCTACATTACCGATGAGGGAACTGAGACTCTGCAGTTAGTTTTCCAAGGATTCTAGTAATAAATTACAAAATAAGGATTTAATGGAGAGTAAAGCCAGTTCTAAATTAGCCCTTTCTCCTCTGCTCCACAGGTCACCTTTAACACTTCTGGAAATTTATGCAAATCAGTGGTTTACCTGAGTGAACATTTTTTAAAGATTTTATTTATTTATTTGACAGAGAGATCACAAGTAGGCACAGAGGCAGGCAGAGAGAGAGGAGGAAGCAGGTTCCCTGCTGAACAGAGAGCCCGATGTGGGCGCCCCCTGAGTGAACATTTTAAAAAAATTTAATGAAACCACTTCCTGTTGACCTGTTTGTAAGGAATCTCTCTTCAAATGCACTTTTTCCAAAAAGGAGAAGCATAAAAGTAGATATCCAAATTTTTTCCTAATGTGGCCTAATGTGGAAGTTCTTGAGAACCTCTGAGGACAGTGGAAATGGATGGAGGTGGCCCTTTAGAACTCCAACAAAGCACTTTGAAGCAAAACGGAGAAAACTGCTTTCTGATAAAACATCTCCAATGCTAATGAATGGGTAAACACCTGTCACTTTTGTACCTCTAGCTCAGCTAGGTTTGATTACACACTAACAGGGAAGCAAAGTCAGGGCTCAGGTGATGGCCTGGCCATATAGGTTACCTCCCTGGAGTCAGGATGGACCAGGCTGCTTTAAGAAAAGGGAAGAAGCTTCTCCAAAGGGGTTGTGACTACTAAAGTTGCAAATCCTCCACCTGAAAAACTTTGAGGGGCCAGAGTCTCTCTTCTCTCCCTCCACCTCTCTTTACCCTCCTCTCTACATGGGCCTAGGAGATAAGGTAAATTAAATTTCCTCTTGAAAGCCACATACATCAAATGCCCTGTCCCTGACCTTTTTACCTTTGATGATTTAAAATCCGTTGAGTTTGCAGGGTTCAGTGCTTTTAGATTTAGCGATCTCATTAGTGCAATTAAAGGGAGAACTGCTTCTAAGTAGGTGATTTCCTCCCTTCTCTCTCAGGGTAAAATCAAACACAGGAGAATAGGAGGAGTAACTATAGTGGAGAAGGGGAGGGGAGTGGGCAACAGCCCCAGGGGGCAGGGGGGGGGGCAAGGTTTCCTCCAAGTCCTAACCCCAGACTGTACGGAAGCATCAGCTCCTCCCCCTCGGCCTCCAAAAGTATCTTTGAGTCGAACCCTGAGCGTGTGGGTCACTTAGAAACTAAAGCAACTCCGAGCCAAAGAGGCCTGGCAAGGCAGGGGTGCGAGGAGAGGAGGAGTGCGCGGGGCCCCAGTAGAGGAGAAGGCCGAACGCAGCGCGGAACCGGGAGCCCCCGAGAGAGGCGCTGGAGAAGGCGGGGTGGGCCGGAGGTCGGGGTCCGGCGTGGAGGGGGGGTCCCTGTTTCCCCCTCCCCATTCTCGCCTCCCAGGGCTCTGGTGACGTTGCGGTTTCCTCCTCCCTCCACCGAGCCTCCGCGCCAGCCGCGTCCCGCCCTCCTCCGCCTTCGCCCACACCCCACACCCACCCGGCCGCGGGGCTCGCAGTATCGCCGCCCGAGGCTGTAGCGGCACATCTCGCGGCGCGGCGCCCACCGGCACCCAAGGCGCGGCGGGCGCGCTGAGGGCTCGGCTCTGAGAGCGCCGGGGGCCGGGGCGCCCTGGAGTGAGAGGGCCGGGAGGGGGCTCGGGGGCCTGGGCCGAAGCTGGGGAGACGACGCCCGAGAGGACGAAGCCGCGGCGGGGAGCGGTAAGCGGAGAGGCGTGCGGCGGGCGTAGTTCTGGGCCCCGCGCGGCGCAACTTTCTTCCGGGGTCTCGGGCGGGTCTCTGGGAGCCAGCGGGAGGCGGAGAGCCACGTCCTCTGCAGGGCGCGGAGCGCGGCGGGCTGCTCGCCCAGGCCCGCGCGGCTGGGCTGCTGGAAGGCGGGCGAGGCGTGGAGCCGGAGCCGTGGGCTTGCGGCGTCGGGGCAGCTCCCACCCCTTCCCACCCCAGGAGCGCCCTGCGCAGAGTCGGCGCACCGTGAGGTCCCGGAGATCGTTTTCGGTGCCTTGGCTCTGGCCCGCCGCGCCGCGGTTTCCCGGCCCGTCCGCGGGGCTCCCGCTTCCCTCTGACGGGTGGGGTGGCACAACCTCGCGCCCTTTTTCCCCTGGGTGCCCCGCTAGTTGGCGAGGGGGTGGTGACCGTCGTGTGTGCGGACCCCTCCGCGCGCCTGCGGAAGCGGGGGAAGCACGGCCCGAGCCTCCCGCAGATGGGGGATTCCAGCGCCGCTGGGCTCCGCCGACACTGTGGATAAACCTCACCCGCAGGCAGCTCCTGGTGGTGGTGGTGGTGGTGGGACGCTTGACTCACAGGCTGGGAAGCTCTGTAAGCAATGCCACATGGGCTCGAGAGCTGTCGCGGCTGGAATCTGAGCAAAGTTTTGACCCGGGAACTTTCTCGTTTCATCGCTCATTTGAGGCAGCAGCCTCTGCTTAGGCTGACTGCCATTGCAGCTTGAAACCAACCCCATTGCTTAAATAGGGTAGGGGAGCCTCATTTACCTGGAATTCCTTAGGTGGAGAAATGACACTTTTAGTGTCTAGGGACCTTCATGTGGTAAAGTTCTTTAAAATTTTTTTCGTTAGTCCTGGTTGATGAGACATTAAATTTGAGAACGGCAGTTCTCACTTAGAAATCGTTTCAAAACAGGCTTTTCGGTATTTTTGACAGAATTTAATCTTCCAGGAATTCCCTTTTCTTCAGCTTTTTAAAAATTTCTCAATAAATGATAACTTGTGAAATGATTATGTGCAATATTTGGTAGAATGTTCAGACTGTACTACCAAAATGGAATAAAAAAATGTATTGCTCTTGGAAGAATAGACCACAGGATTATCTGAGTATTTGTCTATCGCGTATGAACTTTTTTCTTTTAAGGTCACCATATAGACACAAGTCTTTTTTTTCTTTTTTAAGATTTTCTTTTATTTGACAGAGATAAACACAGCTAGAGAGGGAACACAAGCAGGGGGAGTGAGAGAGGGAGAAGCAGGCTTCCCAAGGAGCAGGGAGCCGGATGCCAGGCTGCAACCCGGGACTCCAGGATCAATACCTGGGTGGAAGGCAGACGCTCAACAACTGAGCCACCCAGGAGCCCCTAGACCCATGTCCTTTTATGAAGTGTGTAAGTTAGATGTATTTTAGTAAAAATGAGAAAAGATGAAATTTAATGCCTCGGTCATCTAGTGACCCCTCTGTGTGGGTACGGCAAAAAGTGCAAGACAGTGCTGGTAATTGAGGAGATATACAGAAGTATATAAACTGCCCTAGTTCTGGAGTTGTCAACATAGGATGGGAGAAAAAATAAAGAAGAAGCACCTCAGAGTTTGATCCTGGGAAGTGTCATTTTCCATTGATTGGTGTATGGTGTCAGTGTCAGTTCCATCAGTTTTTGGTTAATAAAGACAATGGCCTGCAAAGTACATTTTTACATTTAGGTTAATAACTACTTACAGTATAGTCACCTTTGAGGTTAGGGGCCTAGTGTGGGAGGACACCGGTAAGAAATCAGCTAGGTTGGCCACAGGACGTCAGGACCGTTATAGTGACTAACATTCACATATCAACTTTAGTATTTATAAAATTAGTTCACGAATTAGCTAATACATGTTTTCATTGAGATTTGTGGTCTAGCTAGTCCAGTTAATCTTGCACTGCTGCCTGGAGGGGACCTAGTGGTCATCCAAAAAGTTAACTTCACAGATGTTGTCCTACCTTCCCCAGTGCTTCTTTTTAAACATTACTTAATCTCTGAAAAAGTGTTTTATGATTATAGGTGACAATGCATTCTGTTACATAATAAAGTACTTATGCATATTTTCATGTTCTTTGTGGTAGATTATTTTGGTATTTATTTGCACTGCCTCGGATTCATCCTGTGTTGTGTGAAAGAAATTATATTCTCCCATTCAGTATTATGATTGCAGCAAATGATTGGAAGACAATAAAGGATAAAATATATAAACTTGTGTTTTACTGTATCAGTAATCTAAGTTTTCAAAAGGGGTAAAGAAACCTACTAAGACTAGCATTTTGTTATTGTAGTATATATGATGTATTATTAACCATTAGCATATTTTGAGTCTACAGTATAATAAGTAGGGGTGCCTGGGTGGCTCAGTCGATAAGCGCCTGCTTTCTACTCAGGTCATGATCCCAAAGTCCTGGGATCCCGCATCCGGCTCCAGGAAGCCTACTTTTCCCTCTCCCACTACCTCTTCTTGTGTTCTCTCTCTCACTGTATCCCTCTGTTGAATAAATGAATAAAATCCTAAAAAAAATTTTAAGATATAATAAGTATTCTTATCATTTTTCAGTCCCCCGCACCCTCAAAAAAGAGAAATAGTATTATTGCCCTAGGATGTGTTTGTCACAGGCCTTGGAGTGAGGATCCTGTGGTAGAGAGAACTTCAGCATCATAGTGGATATTGGTATTTCATTTACTGAGAGGGGCTGAACATTTTCTATTCTGAAGGAGTGGGTAAGGCACTCAGATGAGGTTCGATAGGCAGCAGCCTTCTGAAAGAATGTGTCCAAGCAGAGGACAGGACAGTTCTTGTTACTGATGCCTGAGGGTTTCCTCATCGTGGAATTACACTCTATCTTCCTCTAATTGAGGGTCACCCAATTAACAGCAGAGGTTTGGATGACACAATAAAATTCTCTAAACCTAGAACAGTGCCCAACATGGGAATTAGGCAAACGTATAACTCCAGAGTACCAAAAAGAGAAATTGTTTTCCCATATGATTCATTTGGTGAGTTAGTGGCAGAGTAGGAACTAGAGATTAAAATCCCAGATTTCCCGAGGCACTGATCCGTGCGTCCATTTGGTGACAGCGATATTTAGGAATGGCTGAATTTCAAAGTCTTGCCAACTTTAATGCCCATTGCTAATACGAAAAATAAAACTCTGGGGGCACCTGGATGGTCCAGTCCATTAAACTTCTGCCTTTGGTTCAGGTCATGATCCCAAGGTCCCGGGATTGAGCCCCGAATTGGGCTCCCTGCCCATCAGGGAGCCTGCTTCTCCCTCTCCTGCTCCACCTGCTTATGCTGTCTGTCAAATAAATAAATAAAATCTTTTGAAAAATTAAACTCTGCATTAAGTGTAATATTTCTAATTGAAGTAATTGCTTTTTAAGAAAATCTTTCTCTTAGTGAATAAACTTAGTCCTGGGTTCTGACCCATCTACGCTTAGTGTTTCACAACTCCCACTCACATATAGGGGAGTGGTTTGGTTAGCTGTTGGTGAAGAAAGGTTACAAAAGAGATTCAAACTAGTAGAAAGTGTTATGGGTGGGGTAAAGAGGTGCCATTAGGTTTAATAAACTCTTGCTCACAAATTCATATGTTTAGACAATTGAAGGAAAATTCCCTGAGAGATCATATGGCTACACGAATACTTGCATTTTAAAATCATCTAGTACTTTTAAGTTTTGTGTTTTTTTTTCCAGATCTAGTATTTTCATAGTTTAGCCTAGTGGAAATGGAGAGTGATACAGAGCAGGTGTCTTACCCTCATTTTAGGAGTGTGGAAATGCAGATACTGTGAAGGTAAGAGACTTGTCTGTCATTTTACAAATAATCAGTGGCCTACCTTAAATATGAGGTGAACCTACATTTCTTTTTTAATTCTACTTTTCTCTTCATGACTGAAAGTTCCTGTGATTAAAGACTGTTACATTTCATCTTCCTACAAATGTAGTTTATTATCCCTTTTACTACTCACTACTGTCCAGGGACTCTTAGCTTCGTCCAATGCTTATGTGCTTCCCAGACTTCTGCAGACTGGCTATTTACAGACCCTCTTTCCACAGCTCCTTCTTCTTCCACTCTAGGCTTTGTAAGGATTCCATTGTGGGGCCTCTTCTAATTCCCAAATTCCTGCAGAGTCCTAGGCTCATCGCGGAGTTCTCATTTGCTGCCTTTAGCTCTTTGGATGCTTTACCAGTTATGTGGCTTGCTTTTGCCTCTCCAGGCAAGCTCCAGCCTGTTCAGGATGTGGAATCTAGATCCTCTCTCAGATGTCCAAAAGAGTATAAGCCTGCAGGAGGCAGAGTGAGCCTTTGCAGAGCCTGTTGGAGATCACAAAGAAGAAAAGGGAATGATTTTCATTTGGCAAGAGAAGAAAAGACAGTTGAGGCCATCTGTTTATTTCTTGAATGGGGTAGTTTGTTCAGTCCTTAATTCAGAAGAACACTATGAATTTTTAATGTGTGTTACGATTACCACTGGATTTCCTTCTAGTTGTTTCTACTCCCTTGGGATATTCTGTAACATGAACTTGGTAAGTGTCATCAAATGTTAGTAAACAATTCCTGAAAGAACCGAATTTGCCTCTTCAGTAATATCTAGAAGCTATAAACATACTGATAATAAGTGTGGTTTGTTTTGACATTTTATATTTGGGAATGGTTATGGCTGTTAGATAAGTATGGTCCTGTTTTTTAAAAATGTAACAGGAGACATATATGCAGTTAACTCTCAAAGGCTTGTACGTGACATATGCACTTTGGGTTATTTGTGTCCATCTGCTTTGTCCTAGACAGGGTCAGAGAGAGTTTGAGACTGAGTGTGTATTTCTGCATGCCAGAAAAGGTTTTGGTATTATTTATGGAATTAATATTGCCTTTTGTCTCCCCAGTTAATATGAAAAAAAAATAGAATAATCACAGTAAAATTCCCTGTGTTTAAATTAGTATACATTGCTCTTTTAGTAGAAATCGAATAGGTTCACAATCAAAGAGCTGTCACTGAAATCTTTCCGTTTGAAATATTGCATACACAGATGGCTTAGAGTTGTAAATTTGTATTTGTTGATGATTAAATCATGGCTTCTGCATTTTTCTTGCGTGTAACAAACTCAGCTACTAATCCATAGGCACTTGATGCAGATGTTATACCACAGCAAAGTTGAATCAGCATTTCATAACTCTTAAAAGAAATTTGTAAAGGAAATGACCTTACCAAACATGTGGCTCTATAATATTTTTATTGATGAAGTACACAGGCCATATGCTGACTTTACTGTTGGAATCTAATGGCTAGTACAAGAAAACTGGGGATATTTGTTCGCAGTTCCTGAAGTGGGAGGTAACAACATTAGGCTGCCTATATATACATTTCAGTGTAAGTAATCTGCACATGTTGTGAGGCTAGCAGGGATTACTAATTTCCAGATGTCACAGACGACAGATTGACACTTTGATTTAGAAGACTCCCATAGATTGAAGCAGGGAAAGGGTTATTGCATTGCTAAAGTTAGTTTGCATCCAGAAAGTTGCGTCAGTGACAAGAAATTCAAGAATTGCATGATAAAAATCACCAAGTAGTTTTAAAAAGTGTTTCCATGCCAGGGTACACTCAACAGCCTGACAGGCTGGGTAGAAGAACAGGGAAGACGGCCTGGCTGCAGGACAATCCTGCTTACCTTCTTTACAGCTCTGCGTGCAGTTGTTTCTTCTTGAAGCAGCACTGTTTTTATGTTTGAGCCTATGGAGGGTAGACTGTAAGTCATGGATTTCTAGAACTCCACAAATTCTGGTGAAGAACCCTTCTTGGGGCCTTGGCCGTTCAATGATAGTGTTCTAGGAGGTACAGATGGGGCCAGACTCGCCAACCTTGTGGATAATCAGGCTTGGGCCAGTTGCATTTTGGAATCACCTGCAGTGTTTACACTTCTCCCTTGTGGGGAATGGACCTGGCTGGAAGGAAAAAGTAGCCTGAAAGGGAATGCTGAACAGCTGTTTTCTATCTTCCCTGAAGAAAAAGAAGAGGAAATCGACTTACAGCAAGCATCAAGGGGGATTTATGCTAAATACAGGGAAGTTTTTCTGAATGTTTTAACCTTTAGAATGGCTTTCTGAAGGACGCCTTGGAGTTCTTCTGTGTTGTCTTTATGAGAGCAATGTATACTAATTTAAACACAGGGAATTTTACTGTGATTATTCTATTTTTTTTTCATATTAACTGGGGAGACAAAAGGCAATATTAATTCCATCTTCTGAGGATGTCCTGGAGGGATGTGAGCATGTCTTCTCAGGTTCTAATTTTGTGACGTCTGCTCATCTGGATATGAAAATCTTGGGAATTAAAAAGGATTTAATTATATGAATATGGAAGAAATGGTCAATTTTAGTGTTTGAAACACAGGTTACCATTATGGTTTCTACTTAGCATTTTTGTTACTAGAACAAAGTATTTGCTCACTGGCTAAATACTGATTATATGTAAAAGTCCTTTAGTCTTTCATTCAGGTACACATTATAATACCTGAAAATTCCTCTTCTCCATATTTAATCTGTCCTCCACCCAGGTTGCTTTTCTCCACATTTCTTTTTTATTCTAGAAAACCTCAAAAAAAGGTTTTGGCACCATACTCTGGTATTCCTTTTCGGCTTTTCAGTAATATCGTTTATGTTTTTCTGCTCTGTTTTTTATAGTGTAACTAGACTGGCAGTAGTGGCCACAGGAACGCATGGAAGCATTCATCAGTCATGTCAAAATACAGAGGTTGCCTATGTCAGAAAGAGTCTGGAAACTTCTTTCATTTATCAAACTTCTTATAGCAGTATTATGGTTAAAAATTAATAATGGTATTTATAAAATGGAAAGTGAACTTTGTTTCATTTTTCTTTAGGAAAAGAAAATCGCCAAGAGAATTGATGATTTCGTGCCAGTGGTTCTGTTTTTTTTCCCCTCAGGATTAAAATTAGACAGTACTTGAGGTATAATTCTCTTAAAAGTTCATTTTGATGAACACAAAGTGTTGGGAAAAGCACTCTTGGCCAGTAGCAGTGGGCAAGTAGTAGAGCACAGCAAAGTCAGTGTCTTGGGCAATTAGAATTAGGTGTTTCAACTTAGTTTTACCGTCCATGGTTTTAAAGCAGTTTTGAAATGTTTTCACAATTACCTTTCTCAAAGGAAAGTCTGATTCTTGGAGGCACTGAAAAACCTGTGGACTTATCTTAGGTAAGAGTGTCTTTTGCTGGCCCCTTTGGTGGTAAGCTTAATTTCTTTTTTTCCCTCCTTTATCTGTACCTTAAGTCTTCCATGAGTTTAAGGCTGTCAGTTCCACTCAGAACCCAGTAGAAGTAGAGAGCAAAATAAGAATCTATTAGGGTGCCTGGCTGGCTCAGATGGAAGAAGAAGTGACTCTTGATTTCAGGGTCCTGTGTTCAAGCCCCACATTGAGTGTAGAGATTACTTAAATAAATGAACATTTAAAAATTTTAAGCTCCACCGTTTCGTCCAAGGAAACAAGCATTGTTCAGATTGGATTCATCACATGTTAACCATGTGCTATGTTATGGTTCTAAGGTTCTCATTAAAATTTTTAGACTTACTGTAACTTGCATACAAGTATTTCATTTTTAATTCAAATTAACAAATAGTATTTTGACTGTCTGCTGCAGGAACTTGGGAACTTTACAAATTCAATTTCATTTCTTTGTTGAATTTCATCTTGCAAGTTTCAGGTTAAGTTGGACCACATTCAATATCACTTTCTTGGGGAAGAAATGTGTGTAGTATTTATACTACTAAATTGCCATAAAATGATAAATCCTGTACCTAAAGAAGGTGGATTGAGCTAGCAGTGTTAGGGCGGTTATATAACAGATCCTTTGTGTGCTTACGCCTTTTTTTCTTGTTGGTGAAGCCACTGAAGTTTGGTTCAATGATTGCAAGTTTTAGAAAAGATAAATCTGTGTTACTTGGAAATGAATGCTTTGATATATAACTTTTTCCAGTGTACTTTTGAACCGAGAGTTAGATGAAAGAACATTATACTTCAGTGATAGAAATACTGAAAGGGTTTAGTCATTCAGCAAGTATTTGCCAGGTACTTCTGTGTTTGAAGGGACGTCTGTGTGGAGGTGAAGAGGGAAAGCATACAAAGTAAATATGACATGGTTTCCAGCTTTGGGAACCATAAAATCTGGCTGGAAAAGTATAACCAAGTATGAAACTTTATGAGAACAACTAAGTGCTGACCAGAGCTGAATGCATGCAGAATTTCAGGAAGGAGGAGATCCATAGGATTACCTGGGCAGAGAACACTCAGCTAGGAGGGGAGAACTGAACTGGGCCTCAGAGGACTTTATGCCAGAAAGGGGAAGGGAAAAAGCATCACAAGCAGGGCAGCTGAGCCAGGCACAGGAAGCAGAGAAAGGGACTGGCTGCTAGGTTGAGGAGAACTTGGGAAAATTGTGGGAATTTCCTTCTCTCCTGTAACATTCTCTTTCCTTTCTTCCCTTCATTCTGCATCTGTTCTTTCACTGTTTTCCACAAATATTTCTTGAAGATCTGATTGCATGTAATTAGCTGTGCATGCCACTATGGGAAAGACAGACCAAGACCCGTACCTCGCAACAGCTTCTACCCGGAGTGGGTAAGATTCCCCTCCAGTCCCTTTTGGATGCAGAGAGGACTGAAACTATAAATATGAGAAGGAAGATAACATATACCTTCAGTACGCATGTAAATAGCACTAAATGCAGACATTACTAAACGCATATAAAGCTATAAACATTTTTATTGACCCCTTTTTAGGCCCAGTTCAGGCAGCACCTCCTTGGTTCATCTTTCTCCTCCCCAGCTTGTGGTGACTTCTGTAAATCTCAGTTATAGTTTATCATTCTCATGCATATATCCTTTTTTTATTTTAGTGGTTTGTGTAAAAATTTCTTTTGCCATCTTTTTTTTTCTTTTTTTTTTTTTTAAGATTTTATTTATTTGACAGAGAGAAACACAGCCAGAGAGGGAACACAAGCAGGGAGAGCAAGAGAGGGAGAAGCAGGCTTCCCGCTGAGCAGGGAGCCCAGTGCGGGATTCGATTCCCGGTGTCCGGGATCATGACCTGAGCCAAGGCAGTCGCTTAACCAACTGAGCCACCCAGGTGCCCCCTTCTTTTGCCATCTTATAAGATGGTGTGAGTACCTTATTGTCTGGCATTGTACCCGAATTCTCAAGGTGTATTGAACAGTTCATATACCAGGCAGCAGGGGAGACCACTTAAGGATGGAGTTGCCAGGGAGAATGTCTTAAAGAATGCTGTATTCTTTGAGAAAGGTAAGAGGTTGGGGGTGGAGCGGAGGGCAAATTTCTAGAAAGAGAATAACAGTGGGAATAAAGGACAAAAATGTGAGTTGTGCTC
The DNA here is from genome assembly GCA_004023965.1 of Spilogale gracilis. Lineage (NCBI taxonomy): Eukaryota > Metazoa > Chordata > Mammalia > Carnivora > Mephitidae > Spilogale > Spilogale gracilis. The sequence goes on along the minus strand of PITA01029207.1, from coordinate 3,984 downwards.
TAGCAAGGAAGAGCAGGTAAGTGTGAAGGGAGAATTTGTGTAGGGAGGAAATGAGTGATAAAATGAAGGTAGGCAGGTGTTAGATTGTCGAAGCTCGTGGATGAGAAATTTGTTCTTTTTATTGTGAGAAATAGTGGCTCTTGGGTAGGAAAGTAATATTATAATTGATATTATGGAAAGTGATATTATAAGTGATATAATTGATATAAGTGATACTATGATTGTTTAGTTTGTGAGGAATTTTATGGTTTACAAAGATAGCTGTTTCATGGGTAGTGTAGTCAGACTGCGTGGGTTTCTCTCTTGGCTCTTCACTATCTCTGTGACCTTGGGAACTTACTCAGTCCACCTCTGCCTGAGTTTCCTCATCTGTAGATAGGCGATGATATCAATATCTCCATTATGGGCCTATGGTGAAGATTAAAGGAGTTAATCCATGTGAAGTACTTAACGACAGTTCCTGGCACTTGGTAAGCACTATATATGTTTATTGTTGATAGCAATAAGAATTATGATTTTGCTTTGGAAATGAGAAAATATAGAGCTGGTACTGTATTTGCTAGAGCCACTGTAGCAAAGTGCCTCTAATTGTGTGACTTAAACAACAGAAATTTACTGTCTCACAATTCTAGAGGCTAGAAGTCCAGGATCAAGGTATGAATGGGTTGTTTCCTTCTAAGGCCACGAAGGAGAATCTGTCCCGTGCCTCTCTGCTAGCTTCCTGCAGTGTCTGTCAATCTTTGGCATTTCTAGGCTTGGCAATACTTCACCCTGATCTCTACCTTTATCATCACATGGCATTCTCCCTGTGTGTCTCTCTGTCTCCGAATGTCCTCTTTTTAGAAACATACCGTATTTGATTAAGGACCCATCCTACTCCAATATGAGCTTTTCTTAATTATATCTACAACAACTCTGTTTCTAAGTAAGGTCACATTCTGAGATATGGGTGATTTGGACTTATACATGATGAACTTTTACGAGACACAGTTCAGCCCATAATAGACTAAGTCTGATCTTTTGAGTCTACCACACTATGACCATGGTGTGCCAGAAGGATTGTGGAAAAGGGGAGGAATCTGTAGGTCTGTATGAGAAACAGTTAATGAGCTCTCCTAGGTTCTTCTGTCTCCTGTTTGCCTGGACCCGCACCATTTCCTGAATGGCTGCAATGATGGACATGTCACAGAGAGTCTTGGGAAATCGGTATATCTCTGTCTCCTGAAGGGATCTTTTGCGTTTCTTTCTTCTTTCCAGCATAGCAGTCTCTTACTTCTTTCCATTTGGGGATTGGAGATAAAAGTATTCAGATAGATTAGGGATATTATACTTGCACTGGATAATTTCAGTCTTCTGTATAAATTTGGATGATATATCACTGTCCCAAAGTATAGGTGATAAGGGAAGAATTGAATACTTTTGGAAAGAGGCAAAAATCCAAAGTATCAAAACAGTAAGGATTTTACTGAAGAGTCAACTGCAGATGAGTAAGCAGGTCAATATGCTAAGGTCAGAAGTTGAGGCCTCTCAGGTTTATCGCTGGAATTGAGGTGGAATGGGCAAATATGATTGAGGTTTCTGAGTCACTGAGGAAGTTAGAAACATCCCCAAACAATAGAAATTGTCTGCGATTCGGGGCGCCTGGGTGGCCCAGTCGTTAAGTGGCTGCCTTCGGCTCAAATCATGATCCCAGGGTCCCTGCATCGGGCTCCCTGCTCAGTCTACTTCTCCCTCTCCTACTCCTCCTGCTTGTGTTCCCTCTCTCGCTGTCTCTGTGTCAAAGAAAAGAGAAAGAAAGAAAGAAAGAAAGAAAGAAAGAAAGAAAGAAAGAAAGAAAGAAAGAAAGAAAGAAAGAAAGAATCTTAGGGGCGCCTGGGTGGCTCGGTTGGTTGGGCAACTGCCTTCGGCTCGGGTCATGATCCCGGAGACCCGGGATCGAGCCCCGCATCGGGCTCCCTGCTCGGCGGGAAGCCTGCTTCTCCCTCTCTCACTCCCCCTGCTTGTGTTCCCTCTCTGGCTGTGTTTCTCTCTGTCAAATAAATAAAAAATCTTTAAAAAAAAAAAAAAAAAAAAAAAAAAAAAAAAAAAAAAAAAGAAAGAATCTTAAAAAAAGAAAAAGCAAGAAAGAGAGAGAAAGAAAGAAAGAAAAGTGCCTGCAGTGGTTAAAAAGAGTACATCTACCAGTGGTGATTTCAAGTGGCTGAGGTACCAGGAGAGTCACTGAGAGAACTAAGAGGTGGCCCCAGGAACCAAAAAGGCTTGCTCCACCTCCCTTGTGGGTTGGGAAGAATGAGGTGTGGCCTCCCAGAAAGCATAGCAGAGCATAGGGTGTCATTGAAAGAATCAGTTTCTTTATAAAATCTTAAATTTTGAAGGAAGCTAAGTGACACCTGGTCCCCCTCCCCTGCCTCATTTAACCCAGGAATTGCCGGACAGGTGGTCCTCTTACCTCCACATTCATTTAGGATGATACATGAGAAGAAAGTTTAGAAAATAAGATTAGTGCAAAAGGAGTTTTCTCCAGCATCCAGCTCCATGGTTGGACCAAAAGAAATAGCCAAGTGGAATCTGCTTGTGAGCAGAGATTGGATGAAATGGGTGGGGTGGAGAGGAGATATGTATGCCTAGATTAGGAGATGTGGAGAATAGGCTAACATTCCCAGAGTAGGATGCTAAAGACAGTATGAAACAGAGACAGTCGATTCACCAAGGTATCCAGTTAACCGTGCATGACCTTGGACGTACAGGCAGAAACAGTAAATATCTGGCTAACGCTTCAGGCTCTGACTTGGGGTATATCTGCCAGGGGACACTTTTTTTTTTTCTTTTAGCCTGCGGATCTGTGGCCAGCAGTTCTTCTTTTGTTCAGCACAGTGATCATAGCCTCCAGCAGTCTAGTAAAGCTTTTCCTTACGTTGTTTCCTGCCTAGTAACACTTTATAGATCTATAAAAACTCACCATGGTAAGGTATTTAGCACAAAATAATAGGAGTGGCATAGGTGTATGAGAAATAATTCATTAGAGAGTATCCTGATTCTTTTGAATTCTCTAGTTAAAAGACATGCTTCCAGTACAGGAAGTTTTTTGTTTTTTGTTTTTGTTTTGAATTTGCAAATAGCACTACAAAAGCCCTTATACCAAACCATAAATAATAATCTTTGGGAAATACGGTTAAAAGTGGGGACGTGAAGGGAATCACTGTAAATTTCAAAACAGAACAACTTTAATAGAAGTCTTAGCACCAGATAATCAACCATCCAGCAGTAAGAGAGAGCTGGCTGGTCTGGGCAGACATAGATGGGAAAAGTGGAGGAATAGCTAATCCAATGTGAAATGGGCTGAAAGTTTTGTGATGGCTTTTAGAGAAAGACCTGGAGAAAAACCCATGAAAACCATCTAGGGACTGCTGGGAAACAAAATGGGATACTCAGGACACCGAGTGTGATCTGAGGTGGGCCAGGCACTTTTACAAGGGTGTGGCAAAACTTGGGGGCACAGCAAGCCCCCTGCAGCCTGCGGCAGGTACAGTTAGATCTTTGTGCCTGAGGAAGAGTTGGGAGGGCAGTGGGTATGGTGGCAGCTGTCAGTGAAGTGTAACCTTGAAAGGTTCAAACATTGTAGTCCATTTTACCTCCAAATGATTTTTCTTGGTACATAAAGATTTTTATTGCTTCTTTTTATGTAATTATATTAATATAGTTATATAATTATGTGTATAGTAATCTCTGAGTTTTTAAAGGTTAACATCTTGACACATTGGGTAGTCCATTCAGTAAATGAACTCTGCATGTTTGTTAAGTGCTGGGCACTCTTTTAGGTGTTGGGGATACAGCAGAATGCAAAGTGCCCTCATGGAGCTTGCATTCTAGAGGGGGCAGCCAGGCAGACAAAAGGAATAATAAATTATATAGTAGTTTAGAAGGTTATAAAGTAAAATCTAGGAGCTCCTGGGTGACTCAGTCATTAAGCGTCTGCCTTCGGCT
>PITA01029206.1:0-18328 GCA_004023965.1 Spilogale gracilis | reverse complement strand
AGATGGACTGAGAGAGGGAGAAGCAGGCTTCCCGCCGAGCAGGAAGCCGGATGTGGGACTTGATTCTGGGTCTCCAGGATCATGACCTGAGCCGAAAGCAGTCTCTTAACCAACTGAGCCACCCAAGCGCCCCAATATTTTAAAGATTAATTACAAAAAATGAGTTTTGCTCTCAAAAATTTTGTTTTTAGAAACAGACCCACATATGTATGCATGCCCTAAACAACTGAGTTCTTCTAATTGATTCTGAGCTAGAAAACCACTTTGATAGGAAAAGCATGGTTGCAAGGCCCATTTTCCTGAATATATATTGTTTGTGATTACTGTATAGGTATACTGTAAAATGCAGATTAATCCAGCCAGATTAATATTTGCTTAGCATGTGAAAGAAAAAAACTGTGTTCCTTTTTGACTTTAGAATTAACAGAAAAAGACTACCTGCAGGCTTTAACATTCTAGCAAACTTTTGCAGACCTAACTAGGAATCTCACTGTCATTTGCAATTGGCTGTGCAGGGGAAATCTTAAAATGCTGACCTTGGCAGGCTTCATGATTTTTGCATTTGTTTGCTGCCTGGGGAAACATTGTATTTAGCAGTTTTCCTCACTTTGGGTACTATTTCCTACTTTGCAACTTACCAGACTTGTTCTCTTTTTATAAATTCATGTAACTGCAATGTCACACATTCCTGATAAGCTCTGTAAATATATTTGCTTCCTTCTTAACTGACCCACCCAAGTCCCTCTTTTCTTTCTGCAGTCTTAAAAAAAAAATCCCCTTCTTTGTGTTTCTTTATGACTGACCTTCTTTCTGTAGATGACCTCTCCAGATGCTGAAGTCAGGTCACTCTCTGGGGTGGTCTTGATGTCCCCCGGAGGCTTGTGGGAGCCCCAAGCACTGTCCTGTGTACCTCCTGATAAAAACGGAAGTCGGATTCAGGCCACATCTCTGAATCTGCAGAGGGAGGAGATTGCAAACACGTGAACCACTGAGTTGGGAGTTTTTCCTCCAGGCTGATGTTAAATTATAAACTCAAAACTTCAGGTCTAAACGTGGAGTATCTCTGATCATTCTCCATGTGAGTTGCCTTAAAGACTTAAAGAAGGCAGAAGCTTAAACACTGAGCCACCCATGCTCCCCTGTACCCACTTTTTTGAGTCTTTATCATAAATGGGTGTTGAATTTTGCCAAATGCTTTTTTCTGTGTCTATTTTAATGATCATATGATTTTTATCCTTAGTTTTGTTAATCTGGTGTATTGTTTTGATTGAATTGCTGATGTTCAACCATCTTTGCATCCCTGAAATAAATCCCATGTATTGTGGTGTATGTGATGTAATATTTTGTTGAGGATTTTTTAAAAAAAGATTTTATTTATTTATTTGACAGAGAGAAACACAGCTAGAGAGGGAACACAAGCAGGGGGACTGAGAGAGGGAGAAGCAGGCTTCCCGCCGAGCAGGGAGCCCGATCCCGGGTCTCCAGGATCATGACCTGAGCTGAAGGCAGACGCTTAACCGACTGAGCCATCCAGGCGCCCCAAGCCTTGTTTTTAAACTTTGTAAAGTTACTAGGGTCAGTTTAGCCCACTTACTACTTGTCTGTGGCCTTTTTGGTATTTCTGCTCCATGCCCAAAGTTTTCAACAAGGTCACTTCCCTCTAGCTGTTTGATACTCAAACAGCAAACATTTAAACACTGTGAATTCCAGTGGTCTTTAAGCTTATAGCTTTTCGTCCCCGAAACCTTATGCTTTGCCTTGCTTTGTGGTGTCTCCCTGTAGGCCGGCCTGGCTTGCAATTTGGCCGAAACCTCAAGGGGACCGCTGTGCAGATTCTGGATGGCACTCTCTCTGTATAACTCCCACTTCCTTGGTACTCTGCCCCACAAGTTCCAGCTACCTCATACTTTCAGAACTCTGATAGCTTTCTTTTCAGCTCAGTAAGTTTGCTCCAAGCTTTTAGGGATCTCCATACTTGTGCCATGGTCTTTGTAAATGCATCCAGGCAGAAATCAGGGTAATTGTTAAGTGTCACATTGTTTGTTTCACTTCTCTCCAGGGTCAGGGTCTTGTGCCGCCTATTGTTCAGTGTCTGAAAACTGTTGGTTTATCCATTTTGCACAATTTTTTAGTGGTTCCCTTTGGTAGGTCAAATCTAGTGTACTCGGTCATGTCTGCATGTGGGACTCTCATTGTGCTTTTTTATTGTAAAAAAAATTAAATCCTTTAATCAGAGAATTTGGTGCTTTAAATTTTTTTTTAAGATTTTTCTTTATTTGACAGAGAGCTTGAGAGAGAGAGAGCACAAGTAGATGGAGTGGCAGGCAGAGGGAGAGAAAGAAGCGGACTCTCCACTGAGCAGGGAGCCTGATGCGGGACTTGATCCCAGGACCCTAAGATCATGACCTGAGCTGCAGGCAGATGCTTAACCAACTGAGCCATCCAGGTGCCCCAGAATTTGGTGCTTTAAATACTCTTACAGGTAATTTTTATTGCTATATGGGTTTTCTTAGAAAGGTTTCCTTTTATGCATGGCCAGAAGAAATATTAAAATGAGTATAAAATGAGTATAATATTTCAGGATAATGTAGAGCCTATCCCGTATAAAAATTTCCCCTTTTGTATCTATTTGTTTATATGTGAATGTGTTCATAGATGTATGCCTTACATATGCTGTACAACACAGATTACGTGCATGCAAATGTATTTAAATTTGTATATTTGAAACACACACATGCAGCCTATTTGGTGGGAGTTAGAAACTCTCAAGAACCTGAAATGCCGCTGCACTGAGTTGAATTGTGTTCCCCCAAATGTCGTATTTGTCCTGACCCCTAGTACCTATGAATGTGACCTTATTTAAAAATAAGGTCTTTGGGGCGCCTGGGTGGCTCAGTTGGTTAAGCAACTGCCTTCGGCTCAGGTCATGATCCCGGAGACCCGGGATCGAGTCCCACATCGGGCTTCCTGCTCGGTGGGAAGCCTGCTTCTCCCACTCTCACTCCCCTTGCTTGTGTTCCCTCTATGGCTGTGTTTCTCTCTATCAAATAAATAAAATCTTTAAAAAAAAAATAAGGTCATTGAAGATGTAAACTAGTTAAGATGAGGTCAAACTGGATTAGGGTGGGCCCTGATCTAATGGCCGGTGTTCTTATAAGTGGGGCATTTGGACACAGGGAGATAGAAACACAGGGAAGACGGCTATATGAGGGACTGGACAGGGACTGGAGTCATGATGTCACCAAAGATGACCAGCCACCATCAGAACCTAGAAGAGGCAAAGAAGGACTCTTCTCTAGAGACTGGTGGGCATACAGTCCGACGGACACCTTGAATTTGAACTTCTGGTCCCCAGAACTATGAGAGAATTAACTTTTGTTGGTTTAAGCTACCCAGTTTGTGATACTTTGTTATAGCATCCCTAGGGTATTAATTAATATAGCCAAATGTAGTACTACTTGGTAGCTATGCCAAAGACATTAAAGCAGAGAAAACAAGTGCCCAAGGGGAATACGGACCCAGGGAACTTAGGGGACAGGTCAGGACAAGTGATATACATTGGTAATGTCATGTTTCTTTTATTAGATTGTGTTTCTTATTTATTGGTAGGAACACTTTATAAATTCTGGATCACTTAGTTTATATTGTGACGAAACTTGGGTTACCAGTTTGTACAAAAACACTCGCCTCTAGTGACAGGTATAGCAGACAGTTAATTGAACATGGCTTCTGAAGTCAGAATCCCTGGGTGTTAATGTCACTTTCCGTTTTCTAATGTATGATCTTAGAAAAATTATTATTATTAACTTCTATATGTGTCATTTTCCTCCTCTGTAAAATAGGGATATATCTACGTGGTGGCGTTTGGGATGATTAAATGGGATAATTCTGGTAAAGTCCTTGTTAGTATCTGATATATATTAAATACCCAATAAATATTAGCTATAATTAATATTATTGTAATTTCTCTTGCAAATTTATGTCAAAATTCTTTTGATATTATTTTTAATAATTTCAGATAAGCATTTTGTTAAACATTTATTGCAAAGTTCTAAATATAAAATGAGTAGCATTTAGGAACAATTTGTTTATTAAGGAGTTGCTTCAAAATAGTGAAATTTAGGTAAATATTTTTTTCTAAGAAGGATTACAATATCTACAAGTTCTAAGTCTCAGATCAGACAAATTAAAAATTGTAGCCACTTGAGATTATATACATGTATCTAGCCCCAGATGGAGACATTCTAAATTCAATTTATGTGAGAAAACTTTAACATTATTTCCATTAAACATTATTTAAGATAACTTCTTTCAGAGTTTGTTTTTAACTCAGTGGTAACATCGTGTTACTTGTATTCAATCACTCTTTTAAATTTTTCTGCTGAGCTTGCACATGTAATTCTTTTATGTATATAGCCTTTAAAACTACCTTCCCAAATTATTTTGTTTTAAGTATTACTAAGTGGGATAAGATGATCGATGTACAGAGTTACTGCTAGTTTCCTTTGTTAGTGTTGCTGTTTGTTATGCATAAAGATTGTTTCCATTTTAAAAGTCTTCTATAATATATAGTACACACACACACACACACACACATATATAAAATACTCTTAATTTTTCATACCAAAATTAATAGAACATTTCTTGTGAAAAAAATTTTTGGTTTATTTTCCAGAAACCCCTTCCCAGCAGAAACTCTTAAAACACTTCTTTTTTCCCTTCTCAAAGAGAGTTGGATATGGTTCCTGGAGAAAGAAAAATCTCTCCTATGAATTGGCTGAGATAGCTTGTAATGGCATTACTTGGCATTTTTCAGGCGTAATAGGGAAGTTGTCCAAAACATATTGTGGTGAAATCCTGAAGGTTTTGTGTTCAGATTTTTGCAAGCCAGAAACAAGTCCCAGAAGGTAGTGATTCCTATGCTTAAGAAAGGCTTTTCTGTTTTCTTTTTGTGTGAAGGTAACAAATATGGAATGGCCTCAACACCAGAGGGCAGTGTTTTATAGTAGTTGCCAAAATGTCCTCGCGTGTCTAAGTCTGATGGAGTAAAAAAGATGTCTTATGTATATTTAGCCCTACCCCCCATGTCGCACATAATGTACGTGGTCCTGGTAATCATAATGAATCTAGAATTTCATAAACTAAAGGTTTTGGGTTTTTTGTTTGTTTAAGATTTTATTTATTTGACAGAGAGAAACACAGCTAGAGAGGGAACACATGCAGGGGGAGTGAGAGAGGGAGACGCAGGCTTCCTGGGGTTCCATCCCGGGATACTGGGATCATGACCTGAGCCTAAAGCAGGCGCCTAACAACTGAGCCACCCATACACCCCAAGACTTTTTGAAAAGCCTGTGGCACCCGGTATTCCCAGGCAGTCTCCCATCCGAGTACTAACCAGGCTTGACACTGCTTAGCTTCTGAGATCAGACTTTTTTGTTTCTGGTTTTTTTGTTTGTTTTGTTTTTTGTTTTTTGTTTTTTGTTTTTTTTTTTTAATCATTTTGTTTTGTGGAGTTAAACCTCCCTGAGTGAATTTTCACACTGAGTGGTGCTGGTTCTAGTCCTGAGTCGGGCTGGCAGGGACCAACGGCCTTTGCAGGGCACCGCTTGCCCCTCCCACCCCAAGGCCCAGAGGAGGCCCAGCCCTGTTGCGAGGGACCAGTCCGACTGCAGACTTGGTGGGGCTTCAGAGGTGGTTAGATGTCGGGACTTTTGTTCTGAAGGAGTGGCCTGGTCTTAGAAGAAGATGGGTTTTGGTCCAGAAGCTTTTATCAAATACATTTATACCTTTTCCAGTTTAAAAACAACGAACAATAGGACATTCATATTCTGCATTTGGTTCCCTCTTTTTATTTGCTAGCTTCCGCTCGTATAACTCTATATGGAAACTATTTTAAATTACTTTCTTACTCTTTTGGTATCCTTGTTAAACAGAAAAGCATATTTGTATTGAGTAGGTAATTCCCGTTTTCTCCCCTTAAAAAAAGGTTTGCCCTGCTTGCTACACATCTAATACATATTCATTATAGAAAATAAATACGGCAAAGGAAGAAAGTAAGAAACCACTTGTCCTCTCACTTCATAAATAAGATTTGGTATATATACTCTGCTTTTTTCAAAATTTTTTTCTTATTTACTTATTTATAAAGATTTTATTTATTTAGAGAGAGAGTGTGAGCCGGGGGAGGGACAGAGGGAGGGAGAGAGAGAAGCAGACTCCCTGCTGAGTGTGAAGCCGGAGGTGGGGCCCGATCCCATGATGCTAAGATCATGACCTGGAACCAAAATCAAGAGTTGGGTGCTTCATTGACTGTGTCCCCTGGCACCCCCCCCAATTTTTTTCTTTAAAAAAAAAATACAGTGGAAACATATTGTACATGCTATTTAATAATTTGTTTTTCACATAACCATGCACTGAGCATTTTGTCACACTGCAAAACATCACTTTTAAGGATTACTTAGTATTTTGTAGTATGAATAAATATGGTTCATTTTTTCAATTTACCTCCTACCAGTGGTACGTGAGAGAGTCTGACTTATTATGCTCTTGCTTACTGTGGGTATTATTATTATTATTAAAAAAACCCCGAAGTTGTTAATCTGGTACATTCATTCAACACGTGTATATTGATTGCTGACTGGGTCCCAGGCATTATTCTCAGTGTTTGGGATAGATTAATGAAAAAGAACAATTCCTGATCTCATGAAAGTTATATTCTACTGGGGAGACAAGTAATAAGTGTAATAAATGAGTAAATCGTTTAGCATTTTAGAAAAAAATTATCTATTTAAAACTTATTTAAAATATATTTATTTAGGGGTGCCTGGGTGGCTCAGTTGGTTAAGCAACTGCCTTCGGCTCAGGTCATGATCCCGGAGACCCGGGATCGAGTCCCACATCGGGCTCCCTGCTCGGCGGGAAGCCTGCTTCTCCCTCTCTCATTCCCCTGCTTGTATTCCCTCTCTGGCTGTGTTTCTCTCTGTCAAATAAATAAGATCTTTAAAAAAATATATATATTTATTTATTTAAAGATTCCATTTATTTATTTGACACACAGAGAGAGTGCACGAGCAGGGGGAGGGGCAGAGGGAGAGAGAGACAGCCTGCTGATCAGGGAGCCAGACATGAGGCTGAGGCTTGATCCCAGGACACTGTGATCATGACCTGAGCCAAAAGCAGATGCTCAACTGATCTCAAAATTTACTTATTTAAAACTATTTATTAGATTAAATCATTTTCTTTTTTAGAAAAAAGCCAGAGCAGGTTAAGAGGACAGGAGTAAGGAGGGTGTAGTTTAGTTATAGTAGTCAAGGTAAGCTTAACTGAGAAGGTGACGTCCCAAGACTTGATGGAAATGACAGATATTGTAATGTGCACTAGTATTATTACTAAGGCTAAACACTGTTTTATGTGTTTATTCTTATGTGCATTGTCTGTTCCTATCCTATGCCCATTTTTTTCTGATGGGGATGTTAGGTTTTTTGTTTTGACTTTTAAACAACTTTTCATTTGGAAATAATTTCACACAGAGAAGCTGCAAGTCTAGATCTAGTTTTGGACACCTGTGTGCACTGTATCCAGCCTCACATATTAGTAACATCTTCCCCATTTTTCTTTATTATCAATTCTGTATATATCCAATTTTTTCTTCTAAACCATTTGAGAGTAAAGTTGCATATACCATGACTCTTTACCTCTCAATACTTTTGTGTATTTGACCTAAAAATAAGAATGTTCTTATATATCACTACAGGACAAGGATCAACTTCAGTAAATTTGCATAATACGTTGCTCTGATCTACTATTGGCATTGTGATTTTGCCAACTGATCCAGTCATATCCTTTCTAATATCATTTTTCCTCCATCAACATCCTGTCTAGATTAGATATTGCATTTAGTTGTCCTCTCTCTTTAGGCTCCTTCAATCTGCAACATTCCCACAATGTTTGTCTTTTATGACGTTGACATTTTGAAAGAATATTGTCTTCGCTCGTTCGGGTTGCTGTAACAAAATACCACAGACCAGTGGCTTATGAACAACAGAAATTTATTTCTCACAGTTCTAGAAGTTGGCAGCCCCAGGCAGGGTGCCGGCACGGTCCGGCTCTGATGAAGACTGCACTCGTATGCATGGCAGACCCCACATTTTCTCGCTGTTGTGGTAGAAGGGATCGCTGGCAGCCTTCTTTCATAGGAGCACTAATCCCATTCACCAGGGCATGGCCCTTGACCTGATTACCTCCCAAAGGTCCCACCTTCGAACACTATCACCTTGGGGGTTAAGTTTCTAACATAGGAATGTGGGGGGAGGACATAAACATTGAAAGCATAACAAATATGATCCTTCACTTTTTAAATTAGAATGTTCCTCATTTTGGGGCATCTCTGATGTTTCTTCGTGAGTGGAATAGGAAATGAATCCTTGGCTGGAATGCCATTTACATGGTATGTGTCCTGAGCATAAATCCATCTGGAACACTCGATATATATCTGCCCAAAAATAGAGATGTTAATGTTGATCAGCTAATCAAGCTGTTGTCTTATTTCTCTACTAGAAAGTAACTGATTTTCCCTTTAAAACTAATAAGTCATCTGTGAAGACTTTGCAAGGTTCCTGCTCATCAAAACTTCCCTCTAAGTTTAACATCCATTGATGATCCTTATCTAACCAATCTCTATTATGGTTACAAAATGATTTTCCAACCTCAGCATTCCCATACTTTCTAGCTGGTACTCAGCACCTACTGTAAGCAAGAATCCTCCCTTCTTCTCTGTCTCTCCCTCATCTATCTATCTCTCTTTATCTATCATTTATCATCTCTCTATCTACTTATCTATCCATCTATCTATCGACCTATCTGATCATTTACCGTCTATCATCCACATATACTCATGGATTTCTTTTTTTCAGTGGTTTGTCATTCATTTGCTTTTATTATTTTGGTGCTCAAATTGTTCCAGATTTGGATGCAGTGGTTCCTGTGCCCTAGTGAGCCTCTATCATTTGGGGGAAACATTTCCTTACTTTCTTGTCGGGGGCACACCCCAAAGATGGCGCCGAGCACATGACCGCATCAGCACAAACAGTTCCAGGAAGCGCCCGCCCTGAAGACATGTGACCGCATGCCTTATGGACACGTGGGTCCGTGCTCAGTGCGTGATCACCAGATGCCACCAATGCCTGCTGGCTGTGCAGTCCACACCCCGCGTGATCTCCTCTCTGATTGGCTATGATACTGTATAAAAGGGGGCTAGAAAGCTTCCTCAAAGGAGAGAGGAGACGAGAGAGGAGAGACGAGAGACGAGAGAGGAAGGGGAAAAACCAGAGAATAAACGAGAGCTTCAACATCTACCCGTGTGTTGCGTCTTCTCTGCTGGCGGGGAACGTGACACTTTCTACTCTAACAAGATATTCCAGGCTCATCATATACCTTCCCAGCCGTAGAATGCATTCATTTCTCCAAGGATCTGTGATTCTTTTTAACATGAAATGGTGTTAGTGACCTAAATAGAGACACATCTGCATTGCTATGGGGGATTTTGCTTTCAGGCCCTTTCAGTGGACGTTGCTAGGAAGTATGTGGGTGTGTATACACATATATATACATATATACAAATATACATATCAATTTATACTGATGTGCAAGACTTCTTTATATATACTAGGGAGTATGTTAGAATTTCATATATATTAAAAGCACTTTCCTGGTTTATAATTTGTACTACAATTTTTCTTGTTATTTTGTGTGATTTTTTGAAGTTTTGCTATCATTTCTTTAATTTTGTTTTTGCCTTTGGTATTGATCTAAGAGTCTACAAATATTCACATATTTTTGGTCATTTCATTAAAAAAATGTAAACCTCTACAGGGCACCTGGGTGGCTCAGTCAGTTAAGCGTCTGACTCTTGATTTTGGCTCAGGTCATGATCTCAGAGTCCTGGGATTGAGCCCCGTGGCTGGATCTGTGCTCGGTGGGGAGTTTGCTTGAGGATTCTCTCTCCCTCTCTCTCTGCCCTTCCCCTTACTTGTGCTTCCTCTCTCTCCTCTCAAAGAAATAAATAAATCTTAAAAAAAAATTTAAACCTCTAATTCACCTGTGACTCATTTTTGCACATAGTATAAAATAAAAAATACTGTCTTTCCCTGAATATTTAGCAGATTGTGTTAATAGCATTTATTAAATATTTCAGGCTATTACTTCCTATTGGCAATGCCAGTTTTATCATAGTTATATCTTTTTTTTTTTTTTTTTTTTTAAAGATTTTATTTATTTGACAGAGAGATACACAGCCAGAGAGGAAACACAAGCAGGGGGAATGAGAGAGAAGCAGGCCCCCCGCCGAGCAAGGGAGCCCGATGTGGGACTCGATCCCGGGTCTCCAGGATCATGACCTGAGCCGAAGGCAGTTGCTTAACCAACTGAGCCACCCAGGCGCCCTATCATAGTTATATCTTATATTTGGTAACGTGACATTTATCCTATGGTCTGTCTTTTAGGGTTTAAAAAATTCTCTTCCATTGACCTGTTTCTTTTGCTTGTGCCCTGACTGCATTGTATTACGTTTTCTTGCCTTATGTTTTTTTCATGTCCACAAAGCAAAATTCGCATTCACTCATTGTTTTCACTGAGCCATTCATCGTGCCGGGCCTTGTTGTGGGCACTGACGACATGCTGCTGAGCAGTACAGTGGCTCTCTCACCTGTCTTAGAGAAGCCTGCAGGTAAACAGGGGTTAGGACAGTGCTGCCTGATCAGTGGTCCAACGAGGAGGGGCAGAGCTCTCTGGGACATGCCTGCCCGCCTCCTGTCTTTGTGTCTGGGCACTCTGCCTTCCATCCTATTATTGTGATTGGACTTTCTGCTTCTGTCTGAGACCAACCCTCCACTGTGCACTGGATCCTTTCCCCTCTCAGCTTCTCAAGGGCTCATGCCAGCAGTTCTCTCCTTTCTTTCCTTCCCTGCTGGATTAGTCCCATTGTGATGAGGAAAATCCTTTCTTTGTTTCATATTCTCCTCCAACTACCACCTGTTTCTCTGCCTACCCTTAGAGTCCAAATCTTTGAATTATCAATACTCAACTGTTTCCATTTCTCCTGTTCTCTCTTGAAGCCACCCCAGTCGGGTGTTCATGTCACCACTCTCCAATGCCTCTCTCTTTTATTATTATTAATATTTTTAAAGATTTTACCCATTGATTGGAGAAAGAGTAAGAGAGAGCATGAGAGAGGGGAGAAGGTCAGAGGGAGAAGCAGAATCCTGGTGGAGCTGGGAGCCTGATGCGGAATTTGATCCCAGGACTCTGGGATCATGAGTCAAGCTGAAGGCAGTTGCTTAACTACCTGAGTCACCCAGGCGCCCTGCCAACGCCTCTCATTGCTTGACCTGGCGTCTGATGTGGCTGCCTGCTTCCCTGATACCCTCACTGACTTCTGGGATTCCACTTCCTTGATTTTCCTTCTGCCTTATTGGCCACTACTTCTCAGGGTACTTTGACTGCTTTTTCTTTATTTCCCCATCTCTAGGTGCTGGAGTGACCCAGGAATTAGACCTTGCACCTGTTTTTTTCTCTGTCTGCCCTCACTCCTTTGGTAATGGTATCTTGTCTCAAGGTTTCAAATCAGCCCTGTAATGGAAACTCTAACTTTACGTCCCCAGGTCAGACTTCTCGGAATTCCAGATTATATATCTGCTTCCCTCTTTGCATCTAACTTAATACCAGATAACATACCCCATTATTTAATTTTTTGATCTATTTGTGTATTTGCTTATTTCCCGCTAGCTTGCAGGTCCTATAGGGCATAGATATTTTTGTTCGTTTATTCAAGGTTGTTAATATAACTCCTGGAACAGGAGTGCATAACAATTGCTCAATAAATATTTGTTGAATGAATGAATGGCCAAATGTTCGAATTAACATTTTCTGAAGTTTTTCTAATTTCTTACAATGAAGACTTCAAAATCTTTTATTTCAAATGGGGTAATCCCTTTTATTTTAAGCTATTGATTTTTAAAAATTCTTTGATCTCTCTATATTTTTTGTTCATCTCTAGAGAGGGAACAATGTTTGGCAAAGTAAGTAAGAATAGGTTTGGTCAGCTAGTATATCATGGGTGCCCATTTCAAATATTTCATGTCAAGGTAAGAGGAGAAGAGAAGAGTTGAACTTGCTGGGGGTTTATTTTTTCAGAGTTACAACTGTCTGTGTAGAGTAGAAACAGAGCTCACCTCGAGGCAGCCAAGGGCAGGGAACTTCCCTGTGGTGCTGAAGTTTTCTTGTTTTTGTTTTTGTTTTTGTTTTGTTTTGTTTTTTCTTTTGTTATTGTTATGGACAGAGCAGCAGGAATAACAAAAAAGAGGCCAATAGCAATTGCTAGAGCTTCTGAGTGCCAAGCATAGTGGAACGGCTTTAGATCTATTCTCACCCTTAAACATTATCATTACCTTATGAGCCAAGTACTACTATGCTTCCACCTATTACTTATTTATGAATTATTCATTCGACAGTGAGTAAGGGAGAGCACGAGCAGGAGGGACAGGCAAGGGGAGAGAGAGAAGCAGACTCCCTGCTCAGCAGGATGCCCGACATGAGACTCAACTGGGGGCACAGGGACTGTGACCTGAGCTGAAGGCAGATGCTTCACCGACTGAGCCACCCAGGTGCCCAGTTCTACCGCCTTTAAAGGTGGAATCATGAGGCCTCTGAGTGGCTCAGTTGGTTGAATGTCTGCCTTAAGCTCAGGCCATGATCCTGGTGTTCCAGGATCGAGTCCCTCATCGTGCTCCCTGCTCAGCAGGGTGTCTACTTCTCCCTGTGACCCCCGCCTTTCTCTTTCTCACTTTCTCTCACTCAAATAAATACAATCTTAAAAAAGAAAAAACAAAGGTGGTAGAACTGAGACTTGGATAAATTAGGTAATGCAGTAGCTAGCCTCAAATGGTCTCCAAGGATCTCCACCTCCTGGTGGCTACACACTTGTGTAGTTCCCTCTCATCTTATCAGTCCCCAGGGCTGATCTTTGGGACCAGAAACAATCAGCAAAAGTGAGGGTATTGTTCTCCTTTTGTCTTTTTTTTTTTTTTAAGATTTATTTACTTGCTTGAGAGAGAGAAAGAGAGTGATTACGATGGGGAGGGGCAGAGGGAGAGGGAGAAAATCTCAAGCGGACTCCATGCTGAGCGCAGAGCCTGATGTGGGCTTTAATCTTACCACTATGAGATCAAGACCATGAGATCATGACCTGAGCTGAAACCAAGTGTAAGTTGTTCAACCGACTGCACCACTCAGGCACTCCCTGAGCCGGTGATTTCAGAGTCATCTTTCCCTCATTCGCGGTATGGATTCAGCTTTTACCTATTTTAAATTTGCTAAATTACTATACCTTTTTGATTTTTTAGTTATTTAGTTATTTTTTATTCATTTATTTGACAGAGAGATCACAAATAGGTAGAGAGGCAGGCAGAGAGGAGGAAGCAGGCTCCCTGTTGAGGAGAGAGCGCGACGTGGGCCACGATCCCAGGACCCTGAGATCATGACCTGAGCCGAAGGCAGAGGCTTTAACCCACTGAGCCACCCAGGCGCTATTTATTTTTATTCAAATATAATTAACATGCAATGTTATAATAGCTTCAAGTGTACAATATAATGATTCAGCAATTCTATATGTTACTTGGGACTCATCGAGACAAATGTACTTTTAATCCCCTTTATCTATTGCACCCATCCCCCCACCCACCTCCCCTCTGCAGCCATCAGTTTATTCTCTGTATTTAAGAGTCTGGTTTTTTATTTGTCTCTCTCTTTTTTAATTCTACATTTGAGTGAAATCATAAGGTATTTACCTTTCTTTGACTGACTTATTTCACTTAGCATTATACCGTCTAGGTCCATTCAGGTTGTTTGCAAAGGCAGGATCTCATTCTTTTCCTTTTATGATGGAGTAATATTCCATTGTATGTATATACAGCACTTCTTTTTTATCTGTTCGCCTATGTGTGGACACTTGGACTGCCTCCATATCTTGGGTATTGTAAATAATGCAATAAACATAGGAGTACATATAAGGTCAATAGACTCATGAAAAGATGCTTAATATTATTCACCATCAGCGAAATGCAAATCAAAACCATAGTGAGATATCACTTTACACTTGTCAGGATGGCTAAAGTCAAAGACACAAGAAATAACAAGTGTTGGCGGGAATGCGGAGAAAAAAACAACCCTCACGCGCTGTTGGTGGCCCTGGCTAGGGGCTGGTTGGTTCTAATGCTTGAGCAGCTATTAAATCCATGCCCCAGCCGACTCCCTCATGGGCCCTCACACACTGTATTCCCGCCCAAGAGCAGGTCCTTGACAGCCAAGGACGTTCTAGAGCCCCTGAAAAGATTCACATTAGGCAGTCTTAAGCTTTCCTACCCTGCCACATCTTTTCTTTTCCATGGAAACTGTGATAAAGGTGCTTGCCTATAGTTTCCCTCATCCTTCTGCCCTGCGATTGTCCCTAATGCTTCCCCTGCAAGGTGTGCCTTGTCCCCCCACCCTGAGAGGACCTGTGAGTATCACGTAAAATTCTTTCCAGTTTCTCTCTTGATCTGCATCTGGCCCCACCCTACCTACCCAAGGTAATATGGTTCAAACAGCTGCTCAGCTCTGTCAGTGTAGTGCCCAAACAGCCAGGCCAATGAATGAAGGAGTGGGCGTGATTGTGTTCTAATAAAACTTTATTTATAAAAATAGGTGTGGGCCAGGTTTGGTCCTTAGGCTATGATTTGCTGACCTCAGCTTTAGAAAACCCTCACAACTGTTGATTTTTCGGGTCATTGGGTAACACTAAAGAAGTATTTATATATATATATTTTTTATATATATAATTATATATATAATTAGTATTTATATATATATATATATTAGTTAATTAGTAAATCTTTCCAAACTGACAGTTGGTTGACATTGAAAGGCTTTAATAAAGCTTGAAGGAACTTTGTATTCTGTGAACTGCTTCAGCTCTAGCACCTGTCTGTGTTGTAGTCCATTAGTATAGTATTCTACTTAATATGATGTTAGAAGGACACTAATAAAAACAGCACTGCCGCGGTAGAAACTGGCTGGTGTGCCACTATGCATCTCTTAGGGACAACCCTATTTCCTCATTTTACAGATGAGAAAACTGAGGCTTGGAGAAGCCCAAGGAAACGTATCTGCAAAGTGGTAGAGACACTAGTCATTTCAGGATGCTCGACTTAAAAATTCATGTTTTTAACCCAGTTATGAAATTACATTTCTGAGATTCCCTTATCTCCTTTAAAGCACATGAAAGCCATTAAAAAAAAATGTCGAATGGCTTCAATAATGATTATTTAATACATTATTTCTTTCGTTAAATAACTTTTAATTTTAGGTATCCCCAACAGGATAGACATACTTTTCTTTCATAATTGGATGTTGTACAAAGTGACAGGATTGATCCCTGCATTCATTTTAGTTCATAATAGAATATGTTAGTTTAGTTGGAATTGTTAATTTTCCCTTGGGGAGAATCAAGTGCCTAAGGCACTGATTGATAAATCAATAAATCTTTAGTGAGTCTGGTAAATCAACTGTCACACATATGTCAACCTCTTCTCCAGAGTATAGATTTTACCCAGGGACAAGTGTGTTTATTCCTTTCCATTGTTTTCTCCCTCAAAACTGTATTATACTAGGGTGTTCAAACAAATCCCTCAGATTGCAAGCATTTCCCCTTCTTTTTCCTTTTAGAAAAAAATAGCAATAGGGATCCTGCTTTTTTTCAGCTATTTTAGGGAAAGAACTCGGTTGTTTGCATATTTGCGTTGCAACCCCTAACCTCTCCTGAGGACAAAGGGCTGTCTGACTGTTAAGCCCAGGGGCACAGCGCTGGGACTGTGGATTAAGCCTCTGAATGCTGACTAGTTTTCTGTTGCATTCCCAGCGTGTGTGGAGAATGTGTTTGTAGCTGGGAGGCAAACAGAACATCCAAAGCCGAGCAAGAATTTTGAAAAATAGTTGTCTTATGTATAAATTTATTTTGCTGTTAGTGTGTTATTTTTGCCTGTGTCATTATTCCTTATGTCTGGCTTCTTTTAAAATAGCTTTGTTTCGTTTGATATTCTCCCTTCCAAAGTTTTGGCCACTTGTTGTCCAATGCTTGGGTCTTGATTTTTAAACGTTCTTTGTTTCTTTGTCATTTAAATACCAAGCCACTGATGGGTGGCTCAGATATTTCCCCTGTGGTGGAGGAGGCCTGGTGCTTTCCACAGAACATGTCTGTGTGGCCTTCTCTCGACACAAATGAGGGCCCAGTTGGAAGCATGGCAGGTCCAAGGAAGGTAAGAACTCAGGTTTGTAGCACATACAATAAGAACAGCACGGCTTTGGGCTGTGGATTTATTTCTCTAACAGTTTTTAAGTTATTATTGTGCTTATGTTTAGGTAAAAAAAAAAAGAAAAAAAAAGAGAGAGGTGTGTGGGTGGCTCAGCTGGTTAAGCAACTGCCTTTGGCTCAGGTCATGATCCCGGAGTCCCGGGATTGAGTCCCACATCGGGCTCCCTGCTTGGCGGGGAGTCTACTTCTCCCTCTGACCCTCCGCCTATCATGCTCTTTCTTTCTCCCATTCTCTCTCTCTCTCTCAAATGAATAAATAAAGTCTTAAAAAAAAAAAAAAGAGACCAAATATGTTCTCTTAGCTGGCTCTTTATTCATTTAACCAAGCAGCCATAGTGAAGAATGTTGAGTTCTATTTGGGTAGAACAACCAAACTAATTCAATGCGTTGGCACATTGTCATAAAGAGTCACCCATAGTAATTCATTAAGAACCTCCCTTTTTTTTTTTGCTAGGCACCAGAGGTAGGGATGGTAAGGTAGGATTTGAAGTAGAGCCAAATGGAGCCTTTGCCCTTGGGAGCTCGAGATACAAGACAGAATAAAGAGAATGGCTGAGACTTTATCCATCAGTGAAAGAATCCCATTTGGGTCATTATGGACAAGGTAGCATTGGAGATGAACCCTGAAGGATGGAAGATATTTCAACAATGTCCGTACAGTTATCCTGGTTCTCAAAGCACACGGGAGAGGGAAGAGAGGACAGAGAGAGAACAAGGGGGTGGAGGGAGAAAGAGAGAGATCCTGTCTCTGTGTGTGTGTGTGTTTCTCTCTGTGGGGAATAATAGCTATTCACCTGAGCTGATACAAGTTTGGGGAGCAATGGGAGATGATCTTCTAAAAATAGTTTAAATTTAAGTCTCATAATTTCTTAGGTCTTCAGGAGATAGCAATGTATATATTCCTTTCATATGCAGTAAAATTAAATCCTTATCTGTAGGGATGATGGCTAAATATATTATAAAGTTAATGCCAAATCCATTGTTAGCTATTTTGTAAATTGTAATGTAACTGACACATAATGAGCTCTGTGTTGTAATTCTTTTTTTTTTTTTTTAAAGATTTTATTTATTTCTTTGACAGAGAGAAGCACAGTGAGAGAGGGAACACAAGCAGGGGGAGTGACAGAGGGAGAAGCAGGCTTCCTGCGGAGCAGGGAGCCCGATGTGGGACTCGATCCTGGGTCTCCGGGATCGTGACCTGAGCTAAAGGCAGTGGCTTAATCAACTGAGCCACCCAGGCGCCGCTCTGTGTTGTAATTCTTAAAAATAGTTACAATAATGCTGCCCTCTAGGTCAGTGTCATGGTGCCATTCCATCACACAGCCTGTGCTTTCTAAATCTCTTTATTAATTATTTGCTGGTGTGTTTAAATTGGGAATTGATCCCTAGTTTAGGCCAGACATTAGGATTAGTAGCAGGTAGTTTTCTCCACCTCATGGTTTTTGAAATGCAGCTTCAATATACTATTTGAATGAGCTAAAATATGTCATTTACAGAGTAAGACATGGATAAGACGAAATTGCCTTCCTGCTAAAAATATTCTGCTAATTGGGATTTTTTTCCCTGTTATGTCACATTATTAGAAAACACAATGAATCACATTGCATACTCTTTTTTTTTTTTATTGTTACTTAAATTTTTTTTTCCCCGTATTCCAAGATTCATTCCCCATTCCCCACACCCAGTGCTCCACGCTTTAGGTGTCCCCAGTACCCACCACCAGGCTCTCCCATCCCTCTACCCCCCTCCCTCCAAGTCCCTCAGTTTGTTTCTGTGTCCAAAGTCTCTGTTGTTTCGTTTCTCTCCCTGGATTACCCTAGTTCCCATTTACTTTCCTTCTCCCACTGTCCTCCAGGTTACCCCTCATGCACCGCAAGTAAGTGAAACCATGTGATACTTGACTTTCTCTTCTTGGCTTATTTCACT
>PITA01029205.1:0-18218 GCA_004023965.1 Spilogale gracilis | reverse complement strand
GGCCACAATCGCCAAACTGTGGAAAGAGCCAAGGTGCCCATCAACAGATGAATGGATAAAGAAGATGTGGTACATATATACAATGGAATACTATGCCTCCATCAGAAAGGATGAATATCCAACTTTTGTAGCAACATGGACTGGACTGGAAGAGATTATGCTGAGTGAAATAAGCCAAGAAGAGAAAGTCAAGTATCACGTGGTTTCACTTACTTGCGGTGCATGAGGGGTAACCTGGAGGACAGTGGGAGAAGGAAAGTAAATGGGAAGTAGGGTAATCCAGGGAGAGAAATGAAACAACAGAGACTTTTTGGACACAGAAACAAACTGAGGGACTTGGAGGGAGGGGGGTGGAGGGATGGGAGAGCCTGGTGGTGGGGTACTGGGGGCACCTATTGCGTGGAGCACTGGGTATGGGGAAAGGGGAATGAATCTTGGAACACTGGGGAAAAAAATTTAAGTAACAATAATAATAATTTTAAAAAGCAGCCTTTCAGTTCAGATGGAGCTCTGGCATAAGTGGAGGATGTCTAGGGGAGAGGCGCTAAGACTAAAATTAGATGTTTAAATAATTGTGAGACAAAATCAATAAAGTACTTGCCAACTTGATTGTATGTACAAGGTGAAGGGCAAAGAGTCAAGGATATCACCTTCCTTCCGAGTTCATGTAGATTCTATGTTCATTAATTAATATTTTTATTTCTTTATTAAAGATTTTATTTGTTGATTTGAGAGACATAGGGAGAGCACGAGCAGGGGGAGTGGGATAGAGAGAAGCAGGTTCCCCACTGAGCAGGTATCCCAAAGTAGGGCTTGATCCCAGGACCCTGGGATCATGACCTGAACTGAAGGCAAATGCTTAACTGACTGAGCCACCCGGCACCCCTAATTAATATTTTTAAATTATAAGAAAAAGCATGGTTAGTGAGAAAGATGATTGGTTTCATTTTGATAAGTTAACTCTGAGGTGCATGGGAAATAGTAATGTATTCATGCCAAAAGGCAATTGAGAATCTGGTTCTTAATTCTTTCAGGAGAGACTTCAACAAGACATGTGAAATTAGGTTTATCAGCATAGAGGTGGTTGCTGAAACAATGGCAGGGAACAAGATTACCCAGGAAGGATATCCAGTATCAACCAGGGGCATGGATGGAAAAGACATCATTAATGTTTAGTAAAAAAAAAAAAGAAAAATGATTTGGACTTGGATTTGTCTAAAATATATTAGAAAGAAAAGATACAATTTCTTCAAGATCAAAATATAATTCATGGAAAGGATCAGTATTTTAGAGATTGCATTTTATGGTCTAGCTGTGCTACTGTAGAACCAAATGAATGCATGTTATATTTATTAACTATATTAACCAGGATTCTTTCATCAAGAAATAGGGACTTGAACTAAACTAATATAAGTAGAACACTTCATTACCATGTGACCTGATGTCTCTGGGGATGGACTGGCTCCAGGCACGGCTGGATCCAAATGCCATGTCTTCAGTGGGTTCTCTCTCTCTCTCTTTTTCTTTCAAGATTTTATTTATTTATTTGAGAGAGAGAGACAGAGCACAAGCAGAGGGAGCTGCAGGCAGAGGTAGCTGCAGGCAGAGGGAGAAGCAGGCTCTCTGTCAGGCAAGGAGCCTGACGCAGGACTCCATCCTAGGGCCCTGGGATCATGACCTGAGCCAAAGGCAGACGCTTAACTGACTGAGCCACCCAGGCATCTCGGGGCCTCTTTATGTCTAGAAGGTAGTTTATTCTGTATTGACTTCATTTTCATGCAAAGACAAAAGAAATGATTGTAGGATTAATTTGAATATAAAACTAGTGACAACAGAAATGAACAAAATCTTTCCCTCCATTGTCTCATACAGGTCTTCCCCAAAGAGTTCTAATCGGCTTGACTTCAATCATGTGTCTATCACTTGAACCATTCATGGTATCTAGAGGGAGGCTATATTCTGATATATTCTGAATTATGGCACATCCCAATAGTAGTAAAGACAAAGCCCTGTATAATTAGACAGCCCTCTCAGAATCACATGGGAAACCTCTAGAAACTCATACTTTAGTCATTAAAATTATTACCATAGTAAGTTTAGTTAAGATCTATCCCTTAAATAGTTACAATGTTTTTTTCTTATGATGAGGACTTTTTTTTAAGATTTTATTTTTTCATTTGACAGAGAGAGAAACAGCAAGAAAGGGAACACAAGCAGAGGGAGTGGGAGAAAAAGAAGCACTTTTGCTGCTAAGCAGGGAGCCTGATGCGGGGCTCAATCCCAGACCTGAGCAGAAAGAAGACACTTAACCGACTGAGCCATCCAGGTGCCCCTATGATGAGAACTTTTAAGATATACTCTTAGCAACTTTCAAATATACAATGCGGTATTGTTAATGTACATTACATATTCAGAAATTATTTATCTTGTAATTGGAAATTTGTACCTTCTGACCACCTTCACCTATTTTTTCCACCCCAACTCCAATCCCTACCTTTGGCAACCACCAATATGATCTGTTTCCATGACTTTTTTTTTTATATTCCACATATAAATGAAATCATACAACATTTATCTTTCTCTGCCTGATTATTTCAGTTAGCACAATGCCCTCAGCTTCATCTATGAAGTTGCAAACAACAGGATTTTCTTTTCTTAATTTAATGGCTGAATAATAGCCCATCATATATATGTATATATATAGTGTATAGACATACACACACACACACACACACACACACACACACACACACACACTACATTCTTTATCCGTTCATCCACTGATGGACAGTTTCCAAGTCTTGGCTATTGTAAGTAATGTTGCAGTGAACATGGCGGTGCATATATCTTATCAAGATAGTGATTTTATTTCTTTCAGATATATACTCAGAAGTGGAATTGCTAGATTAAAATCTTGAAGTTTAAAATCAAAGACATCTGACTGATTTGTCCCTTCCCAATTATATTTTAGATCAAAAGTTTGTTTGTCTAGATAATAAATTGGACTTTTTTTCTGTATTAGGAAATTGATGAATAGTACCGGAACAGGGGTACCTGGGTGATTCAGTCATTGAGCATATACCTTCAGCTCAGGTCATAATCACAGGATCCTGGGATCGAGCCTGCATCGGGCTCCCTGCTTGGTGGGAAGCCTGCTTTCTATCTCCCTCTCCCACTCCCCCCTGCTTGTGTTCCTGCTCTCCCTGTCTCTCTCTCTGTCAAATAAATAAATAAAATCTTAAAAAAAAACAGAAGATAAGTACTGAAACAATGACTGACTAATAGACGAGGAATGTCAACAGAGACATGGAAACTGCAAAAGAGTCAAACACATATTCAATAATTTGAAAGTACAATTTGTTTTCTTTAATTATTTCCTTAATCTCTATACCCAATTTAGGGCTCAAACTCATGACCCCAAGATCAAGGATCACATGCTCTTCTGACTGAGCCTGCCATACCACATGGAAAGTATAATTTCTGAAATAAAAACACTCACTGGTTGGGCTTAACAGCTATTGGATGTAGCAGAAGAAAGGATCAGTGTGATAACCTGGCTCTTTGAGAAGTAGCCAAGAAGAGATCAGACAAGTGAGGGTTGTGTTATAGGCAACACTTGGGAGACAAAACAAGGCAGTTGCTGGAGAAGGCCAGAGAACCATCAGACCGGATGCAAACGTGATTCCAAGAGGAGAGACCAAAGGACGATTTGCTGGATGGACCATCTGTGCAGTCTCAGGGAAGTTTGGAAAGGACAGAGGAGGATCCTTCAGCCAAAGTCTGCCATCAGAAGAGTCCTGTGCTTCCCAAGAGCAGGTTTGTCTTTTTTCCCTGCCACCTGTTCATGACGACTGCACCCTTGACATAGGTGCAGCAGTGGGTCTACAACACAGTCTGCATGCAGGTCTGTATTACCTTACCTTTCACATTGCTCTCCGTTGATTCACCACCAATAAAGCATTCAGGAGTTGAGCTGCTGCTTTCTGCTAGAGACTCTCCTCATTCCACCTGCCTAGGGTCGCATCCTATTTGCCTGCCAGGTGGTAGGCAAGCCAGTCTTAAATCCTCATCTTACCTCTTGTTTTCTCAGACCACTCCTGACTTCACCTGTGTTATGCCAGGTGCACCCTCAAAGCAGACATTAAGAATGGGTTCAGGGAAATGTTTCATAGAGAAAGTGGGAAGAGGACTCGGGGAGTCGTGATAGCTGTCATATCACACTACAAGTCTGACCTGGAGTGAAGGAGAATGTTAGGTGTCATGTAGTCTAAGAAAAGTTCAGGAAGCCCAATGGGGAGTCCTCAAGCCAACATGAGCCATCAGAGGATTCCTAAGTGTTTGTACAGCAGCAGCCCATGAGGAGTTGGGCCTAGGCACAAACAGGGATGAATTTCACAATATTTCACAATATAATAGCTTAGGTCCTCCCTCAAGTATGCTCCTGGTAGCTGGTAGCCTGGGAGGCGATTCTCGTGACCACTACAGTCGGGAATTTGAAGAAAGATCATTCAAAATCATACATTCTGGAAAAGGAAGGGAAATAAGATTACAAATCATGAACATTACAAATGAACATTATAAATAATAAACAAATAATGGGACATTTGAAGTGATCAGACACAAGTGCAAATTGAGTCTCAGAAGAAGAGAAGGAGAATGGGACCAAAAAAAGAGCTAAAGAAAAATAGTTGAAATTTTCACAAATCTGTGGATCTAGCTTACTTGTCTACTCAAGAAGCTCAACATATTCCAGGCAAGGTAATTAGATAAATACAAGAAAATCACAACCAACTACATCATAGTCCACATACCAAATACTAAAAGAGATATCAAAAGAGAAAAAATATTTCGTGTAGAAGAGCTAAGATGTATGATGCTATTTCATTATGGAAATGATATTTCACAAGAAACAGTAGAGGCCAGAAGACATTTTTAAGGATTCATTTATTTATTGGAGGGAGAGAGAGAATGTATGCAGCAGAGGGAGAGGGAAAGAGAAAGTTAATCAGATTCAATGCTGAGTGTGGAGCCAGATGAGGGACCCCAATGTGGGAGCCCAATGTGGAATTCATCCCATGACCTTGAGATCACAACCTGAGCCAAAACCAAGAGTCAGAAGGCTAACTGACTGCACCACCCAGGCGTCCCAATAGGAAAACATTTTTTAAGTGCATCTGGAAAAATTTTGAATGTGGTCACATGCTAAACCATAAAACAAGTCTCATGAAATGTCAAAAATATTAAAGTTTACAGAGTATGTTTCCTGGCCACAATGGAATTAAAGAATAGAAAGGAGAAGTAAAACTGTGCTTATTTAGAAATGATATGAGGGTTTATACAGAAACATTAAAAAGAAAGTACAAAGAACTAGAAGGTTTAATATGTGAATTGAACAAGGTCATAGAATATAAGTTTAATATACAAAAATCAATAATTTACCAACAAACAATTAGAAAATGAATACCATTTATAATGGTATCAAATACCATTTATAACATGAAAAATGAACCACTTAAGATTAAATTTACAAAAATTGTGTAAGGCTTCTACAGTGATAAATGCAAACATTTATAACAGATATTAAAGAAAATCTATGGACATTTGCATGGCTCAGTGGGTTAAGAATCTTCCTTTGGTTGAGGTCATGATCCAAAAGTCCTGAGATCAAGGCCCTTGTGGGACTCCTTGCTAAGCAGGGAGCCTGCTTCTCCCTCTCCCTCTGCTACTCCCCCTTCTTGTGCTTGCTCTCTCTCTCTGACAAATAAATAAAATCTTTAAAAAAAAAGAAAATCTAAATAAGTGGAAGTTTATGTCATGATCATGCATTAGAAAATGGAATATAGGGGCGCCTGGGTGGCTCAGTTGGTTAAGCTACTGCCTTCAGCTCAGGCCATGATCTCAGGGTCCTGGGATCGAGTCCTATGTCGGGCTCCCTGCTCGGCGGGGAGCCTGCTTCTCCCTCTCACTCCCCTTGCTTGTGTTCCCTCTCTGGCTGTGTTTCTCTCTGTCAAATAAATAAAATCTTAAAAAAAAAAAAAAAAGAGGGTGCTTGGGTGGCTCAGTGGGTTAAAGCCTCTGCCTTCGGCTCAGGTCATGATCTCAGGGTCCTGGGATTGAGTCCTATGTCGGGCTCTCCGCTCAGCGGGGACCCTGCTTCCTTCCTCTTTCTCTGCCTGCCTCTCTGCCTACTTGTGACCTCTCTCTCTCTAATAAATAAATAAATCTCTTTTAAAAAAAAAAGAAAATGGAATATAATTAGATTAATAGTCTTCCAGAAATGATCTTTGAATTCAACACAATTCTAGTAAAAAAAGTCCCACGGGCTTTTTTTTCTAAAAATTGCAAAGCAGATTCTAAAAATTTTCTGGGGGCGCCTGGGTGGCTCAGAGGGTTGGGCCTCTGCTTTCGGCTCAGGTCATGATCTCAGAGTCCTGGGATCGAGTCCCATATCGGGCGCTCTGCTCAGCCTACTCCCCGCTCTTTCTCTGCCAGCCTCTCTGTCTATTTGTGATCTCTCTCTGTGTCAAATAGATAAATAAAATCTTTAAAAAATAAAAAAAAAATGAAAAATAAAAATTTTCTGGATATATAAAAGAAAGACCTACACTAATAACCTTGAAAAGGAAGAAAGCTGGAAGCTACACGCTACTTCATCACATTTAAAGCTGTACTAATTCAGACGCTGTGGAAATGACGTAATGATTGATAAACAGATAAAGGGAACCGAAACTGAGAGCTAAGAAATAGACCCACACTGATACACTTGGTTGATTTGTGACATTGTAGCTAAAGTAATTTGAAGTGGAAAGTAAAGTCTTTTTTAAAAAAATGGTGCTGCTCCAGTTCTAGCTGCTTTGGACTCTCCCAACTGTCGTCCCTGTCTGTCCAATTCAGTTAAGACTTCTGGGGTGTGCCTGCATTCCCGCCATCCGCACCAAGCCTGGAAACTGCCTCAGGTGACTTGGGACAATCTCAGGCTTCACCAGATTGTTTCCTCTCTCTCAGAGGCCACAAGCCGGGGCTGCCAGTTGTCTAAAGTCTGAAAGCAGGTATTGAAGACATTTTTGTCCAGTTTTCTTCAGACCCGGTTGCTCCACTATGGTTGAAACAGAAGCTGATGGGCATTTTTCTGTCTGCCGTGTAATGAATAGATTGTCACGGAGCAAAAATGGAAGAAAGGAAAGCAGAGTCCATTTGGGAAGTATTTGTAGCAGTCCAAGAAAGAAATGAAGGTGCTTTTTTTTTTTTTTTTAAAGATTTTATTTATTGGGGCGCCTGGGTGGCTCAGTTGGTTAGGCAACTGCCTTCAGCTCAGGTCATGATCCCGGAAACCCGGGATCGAGTCCCACATCGGGCTCCCTGCTCGGCGGGAGGCCTGCTTCTCCCTCTCTTGCTCCCCCTGTTTGTGTTCCCTCCCTGGCTGTGTTTCTCTCTGTCAAATAAATAAAATCTTAAAAAAAAAAGATTTTATTTATTTATTTGACAGAGAGATCACAAGTAGGTAGAGAGGCAGGCAGAGAGAGACAGGGAAGCAGACTCCCCGCTGAGCAGAGAGCCCAATGTGGGGCTCGATCCCAGGACCCCGAGATTATGACCTGAGCCGAAGGCAGAGGCTTAACCCACTGAGCCACCCAGGCGCCCCTGAAAGTGCTTTAATCAGTGTGACAGGGGCACCTGGATGTCTCAGTCAGTTTAGCATCAGACTGGTGATTTCGGCTCAGGTCATGATCTTATGGTTCATGAGATTGAGCCCCATATCAGGCTCCTCCTGCTCAGCAGGGAGTCTGCCTGGAATTCTCTCTCCCCCTTCCTCTGACATTTACTGAGAGGAGAAGATGAGTATGAGAAGATTTTGAGGGTTTTGTTGATGGGGGGGGTGGGAGGCAAGGAAGCAAAGAGTCCAAAATTTCCTTGTCTGGAAGTATAAAAAGGAAAATTCAGGAATGGATTTTACAAATATTTTTTTCTTGGGGTTCCTGGCTGGTTCAGTCAGCAGAGCATGTGACTCTTGATCTCAGGGTTGTGAGTTCGAGCCTCCTGTTGGGCATGGAACCTATTTGAAAAAAAAAATTGAAAATTCTCTTACATTTGTATTGCATATTATATGGCTCTCTTTTCTGAACCATGAGCTTTTGGAAGAGAGAGTCATTGTCTTATTATTCTGATGTCACATATAATGCACACCGTAGTCCTTTAATGTGTATATCTTTGTGTGAAACTGAGGGATCTGATCAACTTGGAATCAGGGCATTCGGGGTTATAGGAGGGGATAATGCTGAATCCCTGGAGAAGTTCTAGAATACTCTGCTATTCATTCCTGGAACCCAGCGTAGCCCAGTAAGGATGAAAAATGTGTATGGAATCATAAATACTGTGTGTTTATATAACCTTAGATGGAAATAATCAGAGAAGATGCCTTGTGAATTTGATACCATTTGTTTCCATGAAGAATAAAAGTCCTTCTTTGAATCGAAAACACAGAGGTGAAGTGGAGAATGGGCTCAAGTATGTGTCTAATAACACACCATCATATCTAAATACACTGCTTAAAAGCTTGTCTTTCTCAGCTGAGTGCTATAGTTTATAACATAGCTCCCAAAGATCTTTTCATGATCATAGATGGCTTTATTTTTATAATACTTAGCTGCAGTGTTAAAAATGCCAAATAAATGCTGCGTTCTGTGGGGGTGGGTGGGAGAAGAAAGGTAACCCTAAATGGCAATAAGAGGTCCTGGTGCCTAAAACTTTTGCTGTATTTGAAATGTTCATTATTAGACTCGCTATTTAGGTTAAAGTGTAGTCTTAAAAAATAGCCATTAAAATTTGTTAAATGTCTTATTGTGTGAGTTAGTACAGTAAGTAGGGAGAATGTATGCAGTGGTTAAAAGCCATCGTACTGGGCACCTGGGTGGCTCAGTGGGTTAAAGCCTCTGCTTTCAGCTCAGGTCATGATCTCAGGGTCCTAGATCGAGGCCCACGTTGGTCTCTCTGCTCAACAGGGAGCTCTCTGCTTCCTCCTCTCTCTCTACCTGCCTCTCTGCCTACATGTGATCTCTCTCTCTCTATCAGATCAATAAATAAAGTATTTTTTTTTAAAGCCGTTGTACTTCGTTGACTTACCAGCCTCGAGATCCTGGATAAGAGAGGTTTAACTTCTCTAAGCCTCAATGTATTAATCTGTGAAATGGGACTAATAATATCTATCACACTGGGTTTCTGTAAGGTTAAATCAATAATGAATGTAAAGTTCCTCTGGAATAGTTCTTGGTACCTTTAGTTAGCTAACAAAGAGCAGAGTATAATGAAAGAAGATCCTGGACAGATCCGTCTTGTTGTGCTAGAAGGGACTGGAGAAGCTTGAAGCATAGGGAGCCACCATAGAAGGAAGGAAAGGGTGTTGGCTCAGAATGTTAGTGGACAGAGGGCATCATGGGGATTCTCAAAGGCACTGGGGACACTCCAGAAGGAGAGATAGGACAAAATCAACACTAGAGGATTAGATGTTGATGCCAAAAAGCCCCATGACTACTTGACAATTTTACTTTGGACAGACCCAACTAAATATGTACCGAAACTTAACAGGACAAAGAATTCTCAAGTTTGGAAATAAGGGAAGAAATCATCTACACAGAGTTAATTATGTTTGACTACAAAAAAAAATCTTAACTTCCCTACTTTAAAAACACTTTAAGAATTTTTTTAAGATTTTATTTATTTGACAGAGAGAAACACAGCGAGAGAGGGAACACAAGCAGAGGGAGTGAGAGAGGGAGAAGCAGGCTTCCTACCGAGTAGGGAGCCCAATGAGGGGCTCGATCCCCGGTCTCTGGGATCATGACCTGAGCCGAAGGCAGTTGCTCAACCAACTGAGCCACCCAGGGGCCCCTAGAAGAGATGGTTTTTAAACCAAATCTTTTTAAAAAGGGGGCACCTGGGTCACTCAGTTGTTAAGCATCTGCCTTCAGCTCAGATCATGATCCCAGAGGCTCAGTGGGTTAAAGCCTCTGCTTTCGGCTCAGGTCATGATCTCATAGTCCTGGGATAGAGGCCCGAGACAGGCTATCTGCTCAGCAGGGAGCCTGCTTCCTCCTCTCTCTCTGCCTGCCTCTCTGCCTACTTGTGATCTCTCTGTCAAATAAATAAAATCTTAAAAAAAAAAAAAAAAAAAAAAAAAAAAAAAAAAAAAAAAAAAAAAAAGGCAGAAACTCACCAGGCTGGAGAGAGGAGAGAAAAGAGATGAATGACAGAAGCACGATTTTGAAGCTACACAACAGATGGAGGTGATACATGGCTTAACAGCACCCCCAAAACAGAATCATAAGGCAGCAGCCCAGAAAGCTGACGTTCATCCTAATTTACGCTGCGGCATCTCCAGTGGGGTCAGGTAGTGGCAGCCTCTCGCACCTCTGGAGGTAGGGAAGTGGAATGAGAAGAGCTGGAAATAGGACAGCTGGTTGAGAATCTATGAAGCCATTGGACCCCTGGTCTCCTCCCTACTCAGGAACTGGGCCGTAGAGGAGACCTTGTGAGAATGGGTGTTTATTCTCGCGAGAGATGAGCACAGATGCCACCAGGAATCATTGCAAGTGGGGCATATAGTACTGAAAACAGATGCGGGGACACCTTGGCCTCTTCTCCCAATCAGCGTCTGGCAGCCTCGTTTGTGTGGAAGGAGATCAGAGAAGTTTTCTTTTAGGAGTTTGACCAGCCCACTAAACCAGAACTAAACAACTGTCAGTCGTTGTCCGCAACTACCCTGTCGTGAGGTGTTCCCTTTCCTCTCCCTGCTCAGAGCCAGCAAGCAGCTTTTTAGTTCCTTACTCTTGAGGAAATGAAAACAACCAGACATCCGGGGAAGTCTCCCATATGGAAGATAGAAACCAAAGAAATAAGCAGAAAAAAAGCAACTCAGGGGAAACAGGCCGCGCGAGAGAAAAGAACACTTTTTTAAAGGAATTCTGCCATTAATATTCTGAGATAAGAAAAGATATCGCCGATGAGTAGGATACTATTTTAGAAGGGTGCAGAGGTCCCTCGAAGGAAAAAGAAAATCTCTTAAAACCAAAAACATGATAACAAAGCTAAAATCTCAGTAAAAAGCTTGAAAGGAAAAGTTAAGGAAATTTTCCAGGAAACTAGGTAAAAGGCAGGTGGAAAATTGGTAAAAGTGGACAGAAAAAAATCCAGCCAGAAGTTCTGAAATCTAAATAACAGGAATCCAGAAATAGAGAACAAAGAAAATGTAGAAGAGAGGGTTCAAAACAAAAAATCAATAAAATTTTTCAGTACTGAAGCACATGAGTCTACAGATTCAGAGTCCATTAAGAGCAGAGTACAATGGATAACGAGGGGCCCACACCAAGACACATGTGACCGTTGATCTTATGTGTCAACTCGGCTAGGCTGCAGGATACCCAGGTGTGGAGTCCTTATTTTATACGTCTGGTTTCCTAAACCTTGCAACCATTTTATTTTATTTTTATATAATTATATTCTGAGATGTGTCGGTTTTTTTCCAATTAAGATATTAGTGTTTATATAGGGGGAAAATGTATGTTTTTTTAAAGAGTCATCAAATTGAAACTGAAGTTTGGAAGCAATAAAATAACTATTATACTTTCTCCTAAAAACAGCTAGTTATCACGTTTTTAGAAATCACGAGGTTATTGACTGTGTGTCAAAATACGAGACTGTTGGCATTTATTGTACTAAGAAGGACCTATTGTAAGATATGGTGCTGAGCTGGTGACATCGATTATATAATCCTGCGAGTGTTCTTTGTACATGTGGTAGGCATCAAGGTGAGGTGCTATTACTATTAAAGACAGCCAAATGAGGAGCCATAAGCAGCTGGAACCAGAAAAAGAACTGTGACATTCACTTTCATTTTGCAGACAAGCTTGTTTTTCGGCAAGTGCCAAGTACCTTTCTCACACGTAGGTTATGCTACCGCTAGATGGCAGCACAGTTGTGCTCTGGTGGTCTTCAACCGTCAAGTCAGAACCGGAAACCGGCTTGAGGAGACTCCATGAGCCTGGCGGATGGAAACTTAGAACTGAGACTCACTCACATTGCCTTCATCCCTCCCTTCCTCCCTCCCTCCCTCCAAAAATACTCATTGTCTTAAAAAAAAAATTCTTAATAACCAAATACAGTTTGAATTTAAAACAATATTCCTCAAACCATGTTTTGAAACAACTCAAGGGAACTAGACTGGAAAGAAACAGATTGAAGAGCATTGGTCCTGCATGATTGGTGGAGATGAGAAGTCCAAATGTAGGCACCGCATGTTTTTATTTTATTTTTTTATTTTTTGTAGAAGAGAACTTTTTATCACTTTTATATACAGGAAATTCAATAGCGCACACTTAGCCCAGTTTGGTTGCCAGTTCTTTTGCCTTTTTACCTTTTCCGGCGCGGTGATGTGAGCCATCAGCTTAGGATCTGGGATCTTGCCTCCTCAGCGATGGCAGATCTCATCCTATCTGTCTTTGTAATTGGTCCTGATAGCTTTTACCAGCTTAGCCAGAGTTCCTGTGTCTTCCAAGTTAACCCGTGTGAAGGCCAGAGTGGTACAGGTCTTCCTGGGCGCCAAACACTCCAGCCTGGCCTTCCCTTGGTAACGCCTTAGGGAACCTCCATCTTACAACTCCGGAGGCAAGAAGACAACCAGCTTAACGTGATCCGCATCATGGGCAATCACTACCAGCTGCGCCTTCTTGTTTTCCAGCCCAGCTTGAAGGACAGGCAGCCTCTTAGTGGGGATATCTGCTTCGTCAGCAGCTTTCTTCTCAGCCCTGGCCAATAAGCCCTGCTTCCTCTCTTACTTTGTCTCTGGTCTGCATCTGTGGGCAAGTGTAAGCAGTTGAGTAGCTGTTTGGCTGTCCACGGCCTGGGCGAACTGGTTAATCACAGGAGGCACCTTGAGACGTTTATAGACAATAGCCCTTTACCCTTGGGGCCAGATGAAATGATTCGACAGAGTGGGTGAGGTCCCTTGGGCGAGATGTCCTGTCTGATGCCAAAATTCTTGGGCCTTTTATCCAACAGAGGACTGACCACCTCCTTGGCCTCCTGCTTCTTCAAGACAGCAGGAGCCCAGGCTGCCTTCTTCTCCTTTGCCTTCTTTCTTTTGGCATCACAGAAGGTTGGAGGAGAGAGCAGCTCTGGGACTATATGTTGTCATATCCATTCTTTGCTCTTCTCTTCTTCTGCCATGTTTTAAGGATGCTGATCCCAAGAGACTGTATTTCCAAGGCTCCCAGGTTATGTTAACTGACTTCTGGCTGGGTGCTGCTTATGTGAGGTGAGGGGGATGGAAAAGCAAGAACGATTCCCTCCACCTTTCTTTGCCCCGAGTGCATCTTTTACAGTGGTTGGATCAAAGCTCCAGTTCCAGCCATAATGTACTCCTGTGATTTTAGCTTTTGCTGGATGACCCCAGCTCTGGGACCTAGCAACACTGTCACCTTCCATTGTCCCTCCAGTCGAAAGGGATTAGTGGTTTCTGCCATTGCTGATCTCTGGGTTGTCTTATGTTCCCCTGTTTGGCTTCTCAGCTTTTTCATTATTTGCATAACCAGTTTCCAGTTAAATTCCTTGCAGTAGAAAACACGCTGACTATGGTTTCCAGTTTCCTGATATTTCATTATAGGATATACATATGCATGAAACAGAAGCAAATACTTCATTAACAATATTCCTTTCACTGTGTACAATGACTCTGATATTTCCTATTTTATTTCACCTTTTTTTTTTTAAGTAGGCTCCATCCCCAGTGTGGAGCCCAAGATGGGGCTTGAGCTCATGACCCTGAGATCAAGACCTGAGCTGAGATCAAGAGTCAGATACTTAACTGGCTGAGCCACCCAGGCTCTTCTATTCTATTTCGCTTTTTAAAATGCCAATCACAACCCTTTAAATTGAATTCAAAACTCGCTGATAGGTTGTATATTTCTAATGAGATTTGAAAAACACTGCTTTAGAGACCATATTTATTTCTACTTTTTAAAAGTCTGGTTTACTGACTCATAATTTATGTACATCATGAGATGTTTGGAAATTATATACAGAATATTTTCATCACCTCCAAAGATTCCCTTATTCTCTTTTCTAGTTAACCCCTCTCTCCATCCCTATTCCCTAGTAATCACCAATGCATTTTTTTTGTTGTTCTTGTAGTTTTATCTTTTCCAAAATGTCATAGAAATAAAATCTTACAGTATAGAGTCTCTTGAATCTGGTTTCTTTCCCTTAGCACAATGCTTTTTAGACTTACTTGTGTTGTTGCATATAGGTAGTTCATTCCTTTTTATTGTTGAATGATATCTTATTATCCCATTAAAGTTTAGAGAATTCTTATGTTAACCTAAAATGTATATCTTAATTCTGCTGTTTGTTTTGCAAACCGGTAGTCTGAAATCATGTAAAACCGTTGTGGAGGTCCTCACTGCTGGGCCCAACAATGGAGGTGTGGGGGTGGGAGATCATCACAGAGCAGCCTCAACAATTTTCATGTTCTAAGACAAGAGAGTAGTAGCCAAGCTCTGGAGTCTTACTCTCTTGTTTGAATTCTTCCTTTTAACTCTTACTACTTCCTGATCTTGAGCAAATTTCTTAACCTTCCTTAAATTATAATTTCCTCATCTGCAAAGATGGTAGGAATGGTATGTGTTTCACTGAATTGTGTGGATATAAAAGATAAAGTGTGTAAAGTACTTAGTGCATGACTGGTCCCTGTAAGTACACATAAATTAGTGTATGTCGTGGGAAAGCTGGCTGTAATTTAGCCGGTCTAAAAAGTCAGGAGGAACAGTTTTTTTCAAGATTGACTTTAAAACCCTATCACTCACTTCTGAGTATCTGTGAGCTGTGCCATTGCCAACAAATGATTCGGCCTGATTCAGTGCATGAGGTCAGGAAGAAATGTCTGGGAATCCCAAATTTGGGGACTATCCATTGACTCTAGCACCAACATCATTAAGTTAGTTGGTCATTGGATTCCAAATCAACAGACACGAAGTGGGACCTGAAGTCTGCATCTCCTCTATAATCTCTTCAGTTCATCTTATGTTGGGTCTCCAACTCATGTCTTAAAAAGATGCAGACAAAAAAAAAAAAGACACAGACAGCATGCTACAATGGGAAGAATCCTGGACTAAAAGCCAGAACACTTTGGCAACAGGTTGGACTTACCACTTTTTACTGATGTGATCTTGAACAAGTCACTCAGCATTTCTGTGCCCTGGTTTCTTCATCTGTAAGTGGGTATATAATATGATTATTTCCCATAAGTCTTCCTGAATCAACTGTCATTTGCAATGATTTCAAATTTTAAATTGTATTATTATTTTATATAAAGGTATATTTGATCATTCAAATGCAGCCATTCAGATTTGAATTACATGAACTCTTGTGATATGATGAACATGATGATTATTTCTGTGAAAGCATTTGTTATTATTTCTGTAATAAAGACTGATTGAGTTTATAAAACTCTGTTCTACTGGACCCATGAATGTCAGTGCTTAATACTTACCAGGCATGCACATTCTAACAGCCTTTGTGTTCATATAATGGACCAGTGAATTCTATTTGCTGCTGGGGATTCAATCACATCCTTCAAACAAAGACAGATTGTTTAGAATTAGTGTCTGTTGGGGAAAGACGTTCAATTGTTAAATTACATTAACTATGCATGTGTTTTGATTATCTGGAGCATACTGCTACTTTACAAATCATATTTCTCTGTAGAATGAAATCTTTATGAATTAGATAAGCTAAATTACTGATACTTTTCTACATATATTGTCATTTTTAAAAAACATTTTGGGACTTTCAGAAAGCCATTAAAATGTCACTGTCTTAAAAAAGCAAAATTCAATAACCAAAGCTTGTGTTTTCTGATAAATTTGTTAGGGGACATAAAAATTACTATGTATAATGTCTATCCAGCTATTCTTTCTTTTTTGGTGGGGGTGGGGAAAGAGTATGTGCGTGTAAGCAGGGTGGGGAGGTGAGGGGTTCCAGGGGACAGAGGGAAGGAGAGAGAGAGAGAAAACCCCAAGCAGGCTTCACACCCAGCAGGGAGTCCCATGCAGGGCTCAATCTCAAGACCCTGAGGCCATGACCTGAGCTGAAATCAAGAATCAGACTGCTCAACTGACTGAGCCACCCAAGGACCCCATCCATCTATTCTACTATAGAATATCTATTATATACTTGGGTTTGTGTTGCCTAAGGAATGCAAAGATGACTAAGAGTGAGAAGGTCACAATCTATTGAAAAATAAGGACACAATGTATAATACAACACAAGAGGTACTGTAATTGAGAATAATCATTAATAAATATTTTTTAATAAATTTAGTGCCAGCGTGTGCTAGATTCTAGCTATTAAGAATAAGACTTAAGATTTTAAGAGCTTATAGTCTAATAGGGGAGACCAACAAATACAAGAAATTATCAAAGAGTACCCACCTCACCTTGAGGAATGGTGCAGGAAAATCTTCACATGGGTAAAATTTAAACTGAGTACAGAAAAACTAACAGGAGGCAAGAGGAAGAAGAGGGCTAAGGATATTCTAGGCTGAGAAGTAACTTATGCAAAGGTGTAGAGATGAGGAAAAGTGCAACTCATTTTGTATGTCTGGATCCTAGGATATGTACTAGAAAGTGGCAAGAGCTGTAACTGCAATGGATAGGGCCAGGTAACGAGGTTCTTTGGGTTTATCTCTTTGGGGTTTTACTCAGCTTCTTGAATCTGTGGGTTTTTATCTCTTATCAAATTTGCAAAGTTTTCAGCCATAACTTCTTTGCGTATTTTTTCAGGCCTACACTTTCACCTCATCTTCAGAGACTGATAGGATCTTTAGACCCTATTGGTTTTTTTGTTGTTGTTTGTTTTTTTTTTTTTAAGATTTTATTTATTTGACAGAGAAACACAGCCAGAGAGGGAACACAAGCAGGGGGAGTGAGAGAGGGAGAAGCAGGCTTCCCGCCGAGCAGGGAGCCCGATGTGGGACTCGATCCCAGGTCTCCGGGAGCATGACCTGAGCAGAAGGCAGTCGCCTAACCAACTGAGCCACCCAGGCGCCCCTAGACCCTATTGTTGTCCCACAGGTCCCCAAGGCTCCTTTCAATTAAAAAAAAATTTTAATAGATTTTAGTTTTTAGGGCAGCAAAACCATTGAAGGTTTTCCTGTAGAGAACACATGTGTGTATACATACACATGTGTGTATGTACACACATATATTCATACAAATACATGTGTAGATAGGCTTTATATAGAGAGATATAGTTCACATATCAAATGATTCTTAGTATATTCACTGAGTTGTGCTCCCATCATCACAACCAATTTTAGAACGTTTCATGCTTCCAAAAATAAACTCTGAACCCATTGACCGTCACACCCCACCTCCAGCTGTAGGCAAATGCCAGTCATTCTGTGTCTATAGATGTGCCTATTCTGGACATTTCATATAAATGGAACCATGCAGTATATAGGCTGATGTAACTGGATTCATTCATTTAGCTTAACGTTTTCAGAGTTCATCCATGTTGTAGCATGTATCAGTATTCACTCCTTTTTATTATAAATAAAATTCCATTTGTTTTAGTTTCCTATTGCTGCTATAAAAATTTAGTACAAACTTAGTGGCTAAAAATGATGCAAATTTATTATTTTATAGTTCAATTGGTCAGAAGTCTGGTGTTGGTGCCAGTGGGCTAAAATCAAGGTGTTGTCAGGGAAGGCCTCCTTTCTGGAAGCGCTAGAGGAGAATCTGTTTCCATACCTTTTCCAGCTTCTAGAAGTTGCCCAGGTTTCTTGGCTGGTGGCCCCCTTCCATCTTCAAAGCCAAAACCAGCAGGCTGAATCCTCTCACATTACATAACTCCAATGTTCTGCCTCCCTCTTCCACTCCTAGGAACCTTGGTGACTACACTGGGGCCCCATGAATAATCAAAATAATCTCCCTCTTTCAAGGTCAACTTATTAGCAAACTTAGTTCTAGCTGTGAAACTTTAATTCTCTGTTGCCATATAATATAACATTCATAGATTCTGGGAATTTGGATGTGGACATACAGTGGTTTGCCTACCACCCAATTTATTTATCTGTTCATCAGTTGATGGTTATTTGGGTTGTGTCCACGTTGGGGCTATTAAGAATACTGCTGTTGGGGCGCCTGGGTGGCTCAGTTGGTTAAGCCACT
>PITA01029204.1:0-18223 GCA_004023965.1 Spilogale gracilis | reverse complement strand
GAAGGATGAGAGAAAGAAGGAAAAAAGAAAGAAAAATAAGTTCCTTTATATTATTCTTCATGTAATAAAACCCTGTCCCTCATATCTATTGTGGGACTTAGTATTTATAAATTTTTTGTCTGTCTTAACAAAAATTACTTCAAACTGAATAAAACTAGGCAGCATTTTAGTCCATGTGGCCAGAGTAAAGGGGTTCTTTACAAAGCTCTGGAAGACGGTTCTTTCTCCTTCTCTCCTCTGTTTACCAACAAGTATGGATTAGCAGACTACACAGTAAAGCCTACTTCCAGCTCAGTCTGAAGCATTGTAAACCAGTAACAGTTAGTGACAGAATAGCAATTACAGCCCACACAATTCATTACCTCTTTTAACAGAGTTCTTTTGTTTTGTAGCATAAAGGAGAAAGAAACCATGAATGGATACCCAGTTCTGTATCGTTAAAGCTATAAATTCTGTAGAATTATGTACCAAACTACCATTTGGTGCTACTACTTGAGGGCTCTGTTTATTTGTTTGCTGCTCTGTTTTGACTAAGGGAATAAGGAGTCTTCCAGGGAAACAGCTTGCCTGCTTCCCCCCTGAAGCTTACTTTATTCTTTAAAACCACAGACTTAGTTTTGTTTGGTCATGTTTTAAAAACCAAGTCAAATCTGACTTTAAATTTGGAACCAAACATGAATTTTCAGGTCTTTTTTCTTTTTCTTTATTCTTAGAGAAATAAAATGTTCTCTAAGAAAAATACAAATATAAGAGGCTCTCTCAATATCTAATTTTTAAAACATTTAAATAAATCAATACCATATGGATTTTCTTTCACTTACAATATATGATTTAAGAAATCTTAGAAGAAAATGTCTTACATTTTTACCTAAAACAAAATCTGTCAAGAAACATCCTCAGCTGCTCAATATACTACATTTACTCTACTCTCCAGGTGTCCAATAGCTCTTTTTGCCTTGCTATAAATCATCTATTAAGGATGGTTGACTCTCTATTCCAAATTAGGGGACCAGGCAGCTGTGAGAATAAGGAGCCTAGAACTACCAATTACTTCGTCTGAATAAAGTTTCTGAAATATACTAGAGAGAGGACACTTGGATAAAAATCAATAGTTCCTACACTATGGTTTGAAGTTTTAAAAGAATGGAAAAATGTTTTAATCCAGCGTGCTTCTCTTAGGAGCTCATCATAATTTAAACATGACACAAAGCCAGGGAGATAGCATTGGAATGAATTGGCCTTTTGAGAAATGTTTCTAGATAGAGTGGCAATAAGGAGTCTTGATAAAGTTCTTCTATACTCTCTGTGCTGGTATATTGATGGCAATTTTCTTGTTGCATGAGAAAGCAAGCCCTCTGACCTTATTGCTCCAAGTTATATTTTAAAAAACAAATCATGCTGACTCTGTATGTGTACTGTACTTCTTTATTTCCATTTTATTCAATGCATCTTCTATTAGTTTTTTTTTCTTTTTTTTTAAAAAAGGGTAAGAAAACATTTCTCTATACCAGAAAAAGCCACTGTGCACAACTGGTGGTAGTGGTGGGAATGATGAAAAATGCAAAAATCTACCTCATTCTAGCCTTGTTACTCTATGCTTTATTATGGGAACTAAGTGAATCCTAACCTTGTTTAAGATTGAAATCAGATAATTCATGAAAATTCCTTAGCACAACATCTGATATACAATAACCATTAATTATCATTAAATGGTAGCTACTTATTATTGTTATTATTGTTCATTTATATTTGTGAGTTTTTAAATTATTTCAGGTACAAAATTGCTCTCTAGTGAAGTGAAATATGTAGAGAACACTTAGTATTCCACTTAGAGTATCAATACAGAAGTATAATAGAACATTACATGAGGGGAAAAAAAGCAATCAAGAGCATCTGGTGCAATTCTGTTATTTTATACCTAAGGCAACTAAGAATCAGAGTGATATAGTGTGTTGATTAATATCTCTTACACGTAGTTCAAAACAGGGATACTCTACATGGAAGTACGGTATGCACACTTTTCTCTTTTGCTCTATTCTACCTAAGGCTGTAGAACACTAGGAGTCTGGAAGTTTTACTGGCTCTTCAGAGAACAGCTGGCATTCTGAGCACTCTAGTTTGAGGGAATGCGAACAACATGCTCTCTTAAATGCTCCAACATACACACATGGTAACACCAGCAAGAACAACAAAACCATAGTTCTGGCTAGACTCTGAGCACTTCAAAGTGGCTACACTTAAAGTCTGAGATCATCATCTGCTGCCATAGATGCATTCTTAGGAAAGTGGACAGGAGAATCAGAGAGATCACAGTCTTGAACCCATCACAGCTTTCCTTAAATCCAAAAATCCTAATTCTGCCCCACTTTTGCCCCTACTGTACCAAGTATGTAGCCACAATTTCTGTATCACAACAGCCAAGACAAAATATCAACATGCGAATAAGAACTGTAAAGGAGTATTTCTGATCCCAAATATCTTCTCTCGGGAAACTCCCAAATACATCTGAGAAAGCTTAAGTCTTTCTCATCAATGGATTAGTCTTCTAGGGCACATCTTGAAATTCATTTCCCTTCTCTCTTCCTTCAGCTGCTAACTCTTACTAGAAGTTCCATTTCTTCTGCTAGTCGTTAGCAGAAGTATAGTATCGGCTGCCCACCAGTGGTTCCATAACACCAGTCTGCACTGAAACTGGGAGGCTCTCTTCTCAGTGCGGGGGGACCCACACCCAGGGTAGCAGACTAAGAGCTACCTTACAACGTTAAGATCCTTCCACCAAACAGCTCATTAGCTGAAACACAGGAAATTACCACTATCTGACCATTTATGACCAATCAAGTATTATTCTAGTCAACCTAACAGTTTTAAATAATGGTCACTTACATGTGAAAATTGTACTTGGCAATTCAGAAATGAATCCATGGATGTTGGGCCAGAATACAATTTGCATGAGGACTTGACCTCACACATCCCCTCCCCCTCTAACTCCAGCCCATTATCTAAACAGGCCTTAGTCCATTTCCATAGGAATAATTCTTTCCCAGAAGACAGTATACGTCCCCATATGGGCCACGTGTGACCAATACTCCTAGGCATATTTAAATACAAATATAATTACTGTTGAAGAATAGCAGTTGTCTTTTGCTACACAGAGGCTTTCTGTTATGGCTTACTGACCATAAATGACAGTGGCTGAGCCACTCTTACTATAAATTATTTTCCCCAACATTACTGATGCTACCATCATTATTGAAGGAATATTATTAGATAATATGTCCCACATATTTAAGTCAGAACTTCTTTTCTTACATATAGAATCCCAAATCACAACCCTCCACTGTCTGACTCCTCTAAAACCTTCCACATTTTTTTCCTTCTCCTCCTTGATGTCACTGGCACCTCTCAATTTAGTAAGCCAGTGAATTTAATTAATGAATTTCTCACTCTTCTTTCCAGATCATTAACAAAGGCATTAAGTAA
This sequence comes from Spilogale gracilis, assembly GCA_004023965.1. Taxonomy (NCBI): domain Eukaryota; kingdom Metazoa; phylum Chordata; class Mammalia; order Carnivora; family Mephitidae; genus Spilogale; species Spilogale gracilis. The sequence continues at coordinate 14,743 of PITA01029204.1, read as the reverse complement.
AAACAGTCCTAACACCTATCCTTGCATCTTCTCACTGGCTACCTCCTTCCCACTGTACACACTGCTATACATTATCACCATTAATTTAAACTTCTTTAGCCAAAAGTAGTCACAGCTGGGTCCAATGGTGTAAATTAAGCAGACTGTAAATGCATTAGTAAATTTCACATTATTTTGATCTATCATCCTACAATAAAGTATAAACCTGGAGAAAATAGGTCTTATACAGAAGAACTATATATATATATATAAATTATAAATCAGTCTTCTCATTAATAACTTAAGAAAAATTTTGGGGAAAAGTCTATCTTCTAGTCAATCTCTTTTTTGTTGAATCTTAATCCTGAACTCTGTTTCTCCCTTCTTTTCAACACCCTGTACTGTCAGGCTTTCATACCTTCCCATTCAAAATTCAGTCCTGGGCAAAAGATTTTTAAAACATATTTGCTCAAGAAATTTGCCATGCCTATCATGTGCCTAGCACTTTTCTAATTACTAGACATCAAAAAAATGAACTCAAAATAAAAGACTTTATGTATGAGATTAACTTCTAAATAGATATATAGTATGTCAGATTGTGATGTCCTACACAGAAAACTAAAACAGGTTAAGAAATAAATGAAGTGTTGGGTTAAAGAGAGGGACTGTTACCAAATATTGCTGGTAAAAGGGACTCCACTAATAAAGTGACTTTTGAGAAGAGTGTCAAAAAAAGTGATGGTATAAACCACTTTGTTACTGGAGAAAAAAGCATTCCAGTCTGGGAAAAAGCAAATATCTCCAGTCACAGCATAGCTGGGCTCAAGACAGGAGACCAATGTAGCAGTAGGGCAGTAAATGAGCAGATATGTGGGATGAGAAAAAGTCAGAGAATTTAACAGGAACCCAGATCGTGCAGAACTTTCTAAACCTGGTCAGAATTTAGGGTTTAATCCATATGGAGTTGCAAATCTATTTTGAGTAAAGGAATAATATTATGGGACTAAAATGTACAAAGAGTATTCTTCATCTGTGTTTCTACAACTGTCACATACAAAACAATCACCTTGGAATCCTATTAATAGGGAGATTCCAATTCACTGGATGTAAGTGAAACCTGAAATTCTGTATTTCTGACAGGCTCCCCAGTCATCGTGATATTGCTGGTCAGTGGGCCAAACTGTGAGAAGCAAAACTGTACATCACACATTCTCAAGGGATGGTCCCCAGACCATCAACATTCACTTTACCCAGGAACTTGGCAGAAATGCAAATTCTGTGGTCCCACTTACTGAATCACAAGCTCTGGGAATGGAGCCCAGCAATCTATATTTTAATAAGACATTCAGGTCATTCTGATTCATGCTGAAGTTTGAGAACCACAACTTCGTATGGTTATTATAAGTATCCTATAGGGTAGTAAGGGTAGAAGCAAGAACAGTTAGGAACTATCAAAACAGGACAATATCAGATTGAGTTAGTATGTTCTTGTGGAACATGCACTGAGATGCAATGAGAAGGGACTGAATCGTGGATATATTTTAAAAATAGAGCCAACAGGATATGTGAGTATATGAAACAGAAAGAGAGGGTGTCCCTGGAGCTTTCATTTCAATAATTTGAAGAATGCAGTTGCCCTTTACAGACTAAAAGGATGTCAATGCAACAGACCAAATATAGGATAGAGTCAAGAATATGGTTTGGACTTAAGTGTGATACATACGCTGAACATATTCAAGTTCAGATGATGAGTAGGTATTGGAAATATGATTCTATAGGTCAGGGGAGAAGTACTGTCAAGAAATATGAAATTGACAGTTGATCTGAGAATTGATAGCATTATAGCCATAGTAATGAGTGAAAAAACTTAGGGAGTCAATGCTAGCACAAAAAGGGCCCAAGTACTGTGATCTCTGGAGCATTCCAATTTTAAAGGAACAAAGGAGCCTCACAAGGAACAATGAACCATGTAGGAGAAACCAAGAAAAATAAATATGGATGATAGTGCCTAAGATAGGAGCTGTTCCCCTCTAAATAAGACAAAAAGGGTTTTGACTTATGGAAGTGTTTCTCAGGTTGTACATTTCAGGTGGAGAGGTATGGGGTTCAGAAGAGTGAACAGAGGTCCTGAAGTAATTATCACATAGGTCACAGCATGAATACAGTCAGCCCCAACCAACCTTTGTTCTGATGATTTTTTTTTAAGATGTTCTAACTGATGAAGAAGATGAAGCACAAGTATTTATCCATAGTTCATAAATCACATCATCCATGTGAAGGACTTTCAGTCCCACACTTCCTCCTTTCAAGGTACTGATTAAGAAACTTAATGTTAGGATATGCCAAGCCCCCGACTGGATTCATTGTATCTTCTTCAACAGATACTTCATATATTAATGCCCTTCTCTATACCTGCCCTTCACCATGTGTGTTCTCTCTAGTAGTAGACAATCAATACATTTTTAAATGTTGAATTAATGAATTTAAAGGTAAACTACCATAAACTCTCTATTTCTGCCCTAAGGAATCTGTTTTTATCATTGTAGTCATTTTTATTTCATAATTCTATACTTTGTATTTTAAAAATGCTTTAAAATGATAAAGTGATTTCACACAGATTGCCCCATTTAACCTTCAAACATCCCTATACGCCAGATAGGTAATATTATCACTACCTTATAGCTAAGAAAATTAAGCTTCAAGACCAAATATGTAAATTAATGAAAAAACTAAGGCTAGAATATAGGGATCCTTGAGTCCTAAGCCAGAACACAGCCAGTCCTATGCCAGTGTTTGAAATAGGCCCATGCTCAATTGGGAAGACCACAGCCCAAGTCTGATTTTCTCCTGCAGCATCAACAGACATGATTTTTAATCTGTTCTCATTTTCCAACATCATTTCATCAAACGAATGTGATGCAATTTATGTCAGAAACTTCAAACTTAAGTAAACTACAACTGTTTTTAATATATATGCACATGATCATAATTAATATCAGTAAAGGGGAACAGTTCTAGTCAATTTGCCACCCCACAGGGCTGTTGTAAAGATTAATTAGAATTAATCCAGTTGCATTATTTGGAGGCAAAAAGCACTATAAAAGTGCTAAGGATTGTTCTCTCTCTTTAATATCAGTTTTGAGTTAAAAAGCGGCCATTGATCAGTAAAATATTCCTGAAAATGATTCATTCTACAGATACTTTTATTTCTGATTTATTCTTGAAGAAGATTATAAGTTGTGATCTCTTTGGTTATGATCTGGTACAGTGAATGGAAACGTGACAAGATAATGGGAGTGTTACAGATGACAGTTTTACTTGAGTAAAGGAAACATTTACATCTTATTTCTTTCATTATTCTCTTCCTCCATCTACAATATGCAAACATTCAATTCATTTTTATCCTCAACATTAATTTTTTCATAATATACCAAAAATGTCATTTGACAAAATCCCTATCCTTAAGAGAAACAAACAAACAAAAAAATACATTCACCATTCTTAGGTAGCATTTAAAATATTTAAGCATTTTCTTGAATATGGTTTTGTAAAAACAGCTTTCATTTTAAAATGTCAAAACTTATCAAAAAGCATTTAGCATGACCATAGATAATTCACCTACAGATAAGAAAAGCTGCCTTTACATAACACATCTCTTAATGCATGTTGGTACCATTTAGACCACTCTATATAAATATTTTCACACATCTTTCCTTTGGCTCTATTTGTTTTCAATCCTATTCATCTTATCTGTGAGAATTCATTTTATACATGTACATGAAGAAAAATAGATCAATGTTAGGGACTAAGATAATGACAAGAGTAAATTCTGAGGTAAAATTTTATTAATTAATATCAGGGCTCCAAGAGAATACTCGACCATTTCGAATATAAATTTTAGAAGTTTAATCCCATTTTTACCTGATAATGTAAAGCATAATGAATTTCACTGGGTACAGTAAATTAAACAAACTATAATCAAGAACTTTCATGAGCCAAGAAGGGTTGTGCATTTCTCTGATGTCAGAATCCTGTTTAGTCCACCAGCTCATCAGGCTGTATGAGAAACTAATCAATGGTGAGTTAATTTGCTTAACAGATTTTGAATAAATGGTCTTCTGGCTGATACCTTCCTTCCTTGAATTCCAAAAGGCAAAGCAGAGCAGTTTTTGCAGAAAATGAAATATATTTTCTAACCTCATTTTTTAAAAAAATACTTAAACAGGATATTTCTGGAAAAGGCAGTACCAACAGTATTTTTTTTATTGAGAGCAAATCAGTTCCTAAATTGGGACAATTATTTGGCACTCCTTATGTATATTTATCAATTCAATCCTTACCTTTACAGTATTTAAAATTATTGCCTGCCACTGCTCTAGAATCAAGCAAAGCTCAAAAACAAAGACTCTTGTTCATGTGTATCAGTTTCTGCTTTTACAAAAGTATTAGGGAAATACAGTATGAAGATTAGTATATAACTTCCATTCAATGGTATGTAATTAATCGATTTAGAAAAGCATTATCCCCCCTTTTTATCTTCTATGTATAGGAAGCACAAAAAAATGGAAAGATGACACACAGACTATAGAATCATTCGACCCAGTAATCAAAACTGAGTTCTGCTTCTGACTGATTTTGTATTTTCAATATTAACATTCAAAGCTTCAGTTTCTAGGTCTTTTAAGGATGATAATAAAACTCACCTTACAAAGTTGATTTGAAGATTAGATAATGTGGGCAAATCTCCTACTAAAGTCTGGTACTAGGAGGGCACTTAGCATACAATAGTCAGTACTCTCATTATTATCTTATTATTATTATTGAAATGGGACATGGTATCAACTCAAGGTTCATATAACCTGAAACCACACAAACCTTTACAAATCCACCATTTATCAGTAGGTGTCACTGATTATTGAATTGAATATAAATACAGAAGCTTCAGACAAAAGTGAATAGCTGAATAGGAACAGGGCGTTACTGTAAATGAAACAAGCAAATGCTTAACAGGAAATGCATTTACTATTTCCTATAATATAGTCAGCCTGCTTCAAATAGATCACAGGATTTTTAAGCTCTGGATGAATCATTATTCAACACTTCTTTTCCTGATTAATGTATTTATAAGCTTAATGCAGTATTCGTTGGCATGAGTCCATAGAGTTTAAACATCTTCAAACACTAACCTTAATTCCGCCTATTTCTCTGTGGGGCAATGCAGGTTCAGAATCATGGATCCCTCGCCACCTGCACTATCTAAAATATTTAATATGTAGGTAATTTTTTATTATCTTTTTCAAAAACAGGATTTATGGTATCAAGATATAGTTTGCCTTTTCAGCATCTTATTCTACTGCTGCATTTAATGAAGTAATTGGATCCCTACCAGTTAAAGATGAAGTCATCCACAGTCTCATCCATCTCCCAAGAGCTGCATACAGCATGGTGACTGGAACATCTCTATCTTGTCTGAGACTTTTTATTTTTTTGGAAGGCTCCAAACTTATTTCTAGCTTCTACTGGAAAAATCAAATTGGATGAAATCCAAGTATTTCCAGCCAACTGTCCAGAAGTGAATTCCTCTCCTTTATCTAACAATTCCTCTTCCTTACTTCCTGTTGTCCAATAATATTACCATGTAACCAATCACTTGAGCCAGACCGGGGATGAGCTAGCTACTCTTTCCTCTTCTTCTAATAGTCACTAAAGCAGGTCTATTCTATCCTAATCTGGTTAGCGTTGAGTCTATCCTATTCCATGGCCTTACTTCATGCCCTCATTACCTCTTGCCTTGATTATTTCAAGTTCCTTTTATCTTTTTTTTTCCTCATCATCCTTTCACATTGGATACAGTAAATCCCTTTTTATTGTGGCTTTGGAGATGTCCTTAAGAAAAGTGTTTCTTGCTGTGAATTCTGAGTTCTGGTTCTACAAGTTACTAATAGGTATGACTTAAAAGGCAAGTTTTCTGACCAAATAAATGTGGAGAGAACTTTGGTTTAAAGAGGAGGGGTGTCTCTGCTAGGTTTGCCATGCATTTAATGGGCTAATATGCATGTTTAGGTGATTTTTAGGCAAAAACCCCATGTGTTTATGTGTGTGTGTGTACCTATGTCACTTGGGAATGGCACAGCAATGCACAAGAGTGATATTCAATAAAACATACTTCTGAAAGTTTTGAAAAATATAGCTTTGAACACACTAGTTACATATCATGATGATCTGACATAGTGTTTTTAACTTTTGCCTTCATCTCTTCATCATAACATGTCATGCGTAAATTGGCTTCTCTAACCTTAGACAGAGATTAAGCCTCATAAGGCTTAACATAGTGTTTTTATTTTTAAAGTTCTAAGTTACCTTTCGTAGAAGCAGTTAGGCACTGCAACAGAAAGTTTAATTTAACACTTCAAAAATATAGGGGTTGGGGGGTGGACTTACAAAACACTGGCGTCCATATATACAGAAATAGTCTCTTAAAAAGTATCCTTAAAAATATATTTTTGTATAGATCTCACTTGAAAAACTAAATGGTAAATGTAAAGCTTAAATAATTAAGAACCACTGTTTACTGAAGATAAACAAGAATAAAATATAAAAAATTTTTATCCAACTGATAATAAACTGAAGTCAATGTAGAAAAAAATTGAATTCAATGTGTGAGTGTTTAACTATGAATAGTATGTTAGCAACTGATTTTAAGTATTGAGACAGTCTAAAATGTAAACACTATTTCCCTGACTTTCCTTAATGTTCCCCCTCATGCTATTCCAACATCTATTCTGTGAGCATTAAAAGGAAAGTTGATGAAGGTGGTAATGCATTTGCAACTCCATAAGGACTCTGTAGTAGTGGGAAAATGCCAAGCCTCTATGGCCAGAAAGATGTAGGCTTAAATATCTATTGGTCCCGTCAGTGGACCTCTTTGAGTTCAGTTTATTATAATACTAAGGAGAGAGCAATACTGAATTTACCTGACCTTAAACAAGATAAAGAATGAAAAACACTCTGGCACAGTTACTGGTACCTAAGAAATATTCAAAAAATGCTCTTTCTCTGAATCTTCTGATATCTCTAACTTGTCATTAAATAAATCAATAAATTAAGGGGAAGAGAAGAGGGATAGAATAGCAAAAATTCTAAAAACACATATATTAAAATACTTTCTAAATTTCACACTACCTAGAATCAAGTTAATCACATGCTTAGTGTTGGACATTTTTTAAAAGCCATTCTTTTTTTTCCATAAAAGCAATAACACACACTTCTTTAATTATTAGACTGTTTACAAGCTATGTGATTTTATTTATGTCTTAAATATAACATTAATCCTGCAAGTCCAATCTTGAAGGAGAAAAAATGTAATTATCTTTGAAACTATTACATTTGTGCCATAATATTTATTCCAAGGGAAACACTCTAATTGTCTGATTTTGAAAAAGAGAAAAAAATTTCTTCATTCTTAAAATCTAATATTATCAAAGAGAATCAACTGAAGTCTGTTGATTTTACTGATAAAAGTAAAAAAAAAATGATCTAGTTCCACCCAATCAACATTTAACCTATTAACAGCAAAAAATTAAATATCCAAGCATATTAAACAATTAAGGGCCAAACAATAGAACACTGGCTTAAAAATATACAACAATGAAGTCTGTATTAGTTTGGTGCCAAGAACACAGATTTTAGCTCCAGAGAGAACTGGTCTAATTTCTGGCTACCCCCATACAAAGCATGAGAGCTGAACCAAATTCATAAGCCCTTCTCAGCATCCATTTTCTCAGTTATAAATTGTAGATGATGAGATGTCTTCCATGTTTTTATGTGTGTGAACTATTAAAGGAGATGATGTGTAACATTCTCATCACATTGCTTGGTAAATGAGAGCCACTTAATTACCATACCAAAAAAATATCAAAAATACTTTGCAATACTTCAGTAAATACTCTTTATATGTCATACCCATTTTTCACATATTCCCCAAACCCACTTCACTACTAAAAAATTTTAGTATTTAGTCCTAAAACACTAAATATGGTGTTTCTGTGTTGTTATTCCTGTATCCCAAACACAAGATATGGCCGCCACCAAGATAATGAGAATCTGACACCCTATCCCCAAGACAAAGTGGACAAGTGGCTTGTATCTATCCAGCTGGTGAGGTTCAATACTTGAACTTTTTGGTTAGAAATATGACTGACTCCTAAGACCTCAAATAGCCGGAGGAATGCTGAAAGAGAAAACTTAAGTTGGTGGTATCACAATTCCAGACTTCAAGCTCTATTACAATGCTGTAATCATCAAGACAGTATGGTAGTGGCACATAACTACCATAGGTAGTTGGGTGGCTCAGTTGGCTAAGCCATTGCCTTCAGCTCAAGTCAGGATCCTGGAGTCCTGGGATGGAGTCTCATATCGAGCTCCCAGCTCCATGGAGAGTCTGCTTCTTCCTCTGACCTTCTCCCTTCTCATTCTCTCTCTCTTACTCACTCTCTCTCTTTTTCAAATAAATAAAATCCTAAAAAAAAAAAAAAAAAAAGACAGTATGGCACAAAAACAAACACAGATCAATGGAACAGAATAGAGAGCCCAGAAATAGACCCTCGACTCTGTGTTCAACTAATCTTTAACAAAGCAGGAAAGAATGTCCAATGGAAAAAAGACAGTCTCTTCAACAAATGGTGCTGGGAAAATTGGACAGTCACATGCAGAAGAATGAAACTGGACCATTTCCTTACACCATACACAAAAATAGGCTCATAATAGATGAAAGACCTCAATGTGAGACAGGAATACACCAAAATCATTGAGGAGAACACAGGTGGAAACCTCTTTGACCTCAGCCACAGCAACTTCTTTGTAGAAATATCGCCAAAGTCAAGGGAAGCAAGGGCGAAAATGAACTATTGGGACTTCATCAAGCTCGAAAGCTTTTGCACAGCAAAGGAAACAGTTAACAAATCCAAAAGACAATCAACAGAATGGGAGAAGATATTTGCAAATGACATATCAGATAAAGCTAGTATCCAAAATCTATAGGGAACTTATCAAACTCAGCACCCAAAGAGCAAATAATCCAATCAAGGAATGGGCAGACAATATGAACAGACATTTCTGCAAAGACATCCAAATGGCCAACAGGCATATGAAAAAGTACTCAACATCACTAGACATCAGGGAAATACAAATCAAAACCACAGGAAGATACTACCTCACCCTAGTCAGAATGGCTAAAATTAGTCAGGAAACCACAGATGTTGACCAGGATGAGGAGAAAGGGGAACCCTCCTACGCTGTTGGTGGGAATGCAAGCTGGTGCTGCCACTCTGGAAAACAGTATGGAGATTCCTCAAAAAGTTGAAAATAGAGCTACCTTATGACCCAGCAATTGTATTACTTGGTATTTACCCAAAAGATACAAATGCAGTGATCCAAAGGGAAACGTGCACCCAAACGTTTATAGCAGTGATGTCCATAATAGCCGAACTATGGAAAGAACCTAGATGTCCATCAACAGATGAATAGCTAAAGAAGACATAGCGCATGTGTGTGCGTGCACGTGCACACGCTGGAATACTATGCAGCCATCAAAAATAAAATCTTGCCATTTGCAGTGATGTGGATGGAACTAGAGAGTATTATGCTAAGCAAAATAAGTCAATCAGAGAAAGACAATTATCATATGATCTCTCTTATACGAGGAATTTGAGAGGTAGGGTGAGGGGGGTCATGGGGGGGAGAGAAAAAATGAAACAAGATGAGACCAGGGAGGGAGAGAAACCATAAGGGACTCTTAATCTAAGGAAACAAACTGAGGGCTGCTGGAGAGGAAGGGGGTGGGAGGCATGGGGTGGCAGGGTCATGGACACTGGGGAGGGTAGGTGTTATGGTGAGTGCTGTGAATTGTGTAAGACTGATGATTCACAAACCTGTAGCTCTGAAGCAAATAATACATTATATGTTAATAAAATAAAATAAAAATAAATAATAATAAAGAGAAATATGATTGACTCCTAGTTTGATACTCCTTGTGTATGTAGAATTTAACTCTGTCTTCAAGCCTGAGGAAGTCAAGCTATATGATTTTACAGACTAAATAAGAGTAAGACATTAGCTAGAACTCCCCAGTGAGCCCTCTGGCCAATAGTCTAGTTACATCTCAGTGCCACCTGTAGGCATAGCTGGCACATGTCCTGCTAATGAACAGGGCAGCATACAGTCCTTGCATGTTATCAATGTATAGTTTATCCAACTTTTTTTGTTCTATGCTTTGTATAGTTCCTCTTTTATATCCCTCCTTCAAAGGTAGTAACAACCCCTTAAATATGTTTCATTTGTGTAACATGGCAAATAATGTAGTGACCTTATATGTGACTTTTAATTTTTTACTTTATTCCTTCATATTTTAATTTAAAAATGCCATTTTAGTATGAAAGTTGCATTTGTACTGCCTGGGTAGTAAACAATTTACTTCAGAAATCCTAAGATCATACAAACATCAAGATCATACAAACATCAGGCTTCTTCCTGAAAACTCAGCTCTGCATGCTTGTTCTGACTACTTGAATTTGTGAGAAATCTTCTGTTGATGAAGTAAATATAAATACCGCACATGTGATGAAGAAAAAGAAGACTCATATTTCTTTATGGAAAAGTCAGTACCTTGTTTAGTTGATTAGACAACTTTTTCTAAAGACAGAGAATTTTTTCTTTAACTTGATATTCTACATTAAGAAGTAATTAAAATGAAAATTATATTTTTCTTTGTCAAATGCCAGGTAAAAGATTTTTGATTGAAGTCATCAAGGGTTAACTCAATAGAACTTGTTTTAAGGGCGCCTGGGTGGCTCAGTTGATTAAGCGATGGCCTTCGGCTCAGGTCATGATCCCAGAGACCCGGGATCAAGTCCTACATCGGGCTCCCTGCTCGGCAGGAAGCCTGCTTCTCCCTCTCTCACTCCCCCTGCTTGTGTTCCCTCTCTGGCTGTGTTTCTCTCTGTCAAATAAATAAAATCTTTAAAAAACAAAAACAAAAAAACTTGTTTTGAAGCAATGAGGAAAAAAATATGTTAAAAAAAAGTGTGTATATGCAATGCTTGTCTGGAAGCACAATATTTTAATGTATGGAAAGGTGCCCAATAAAAAAATATCTAACCTACTCTGTGTTTACATCAACCAACTTCCCAAATCAACTTTGATGTTTCCTTAGCTTGAAAATCAGTCTTCCTGCCTTAAAAGACATCACAAGTTGTATCTCATATGGGGTTAGCCATGTGAGCCCATTCTCAGGGAAACAAATTTTCTAAGTACTCCAATGCTTGGGCATTCCCCCTGCAGGATCCTCCACAAAGCTGCATGTTCTCAGCCTCTTTCCTTGCTCAGGTGCCAAGGGGAGCAGTAAGTAGGCCCACAAATTAATTTTCATTGTAAGTCAATGGGGCTGGCATCATCACTGAAAGCACCAGGTCCCCTCAGGTTTCTTCAAATTTTCATTACATACTGCAGGATGACATTTACACAAGAAAAAGGAGACTCTTTCCAGGGAAGACAGACAATTTGGATTCCACTTCCCTAGGCCACACCTTTCCCCTGTTATGGTGTTTTGTTCATTTTAAGAAGTCAGTAGAATCACCAGGCATAGGTTAGCAATGTTTGGAAAAGTGTTCAATATGTTGAAAAGTGTTCCACTGTTCTTTTCATGTTAAAGTGTTCCAGTGTTCTTTTCATGTTAAGTTAAATACTATAATTAGACATCTTTTATTTTTTTTTACTGTTTTTCTCCCTAATGTATGCAATAGGAGTGATTACAGTTTACTCATATATACCAAATGGAAGACAAAAGGCTCAGAAAATTAAAGGTTATTAAATAGCTATTTAAAACAGTTTTTTCTCTATACACAAGCATACCAATGTATAGATTTTAGAAAGTAATGTCTATCCTCTAAATTTTCAATTCTAGAATTTTCAATTGTCTAAGAATCCCCTTAATTCTCATTTTTTTCTCTTTTCACATGCTACCACAAAAGTTCCTTTGGAGCATTCCTAAAGAATGATAATGATGTTATTCCTAAAGGATTATTCCTAAGGTATTCCAAATTCTTTGATGAGAATCCTTTGATAAACTCTTGATATACCCTAAATTCCAATATAATATTATTTGCACATTTTTCATTGGAATTAATCATTTGTAATTGCAATAGGTTTTACTTCTACAAGTCAATTCAAGGTCTCCGGTATGTTTGGATTTTAGAATTTATGACAATTTATTTAACCCATTAGAGATTGTTCAAAACTCAGTTCCCAACTCAGGTCACAAACACAAGAGTACTTTATAGTCAGCCCTTGTGCCACAGAGACACCGGGAGAGCAGAGATTGGTTTTCAGTTCATGCCATTTTAAGGAAGAGGTCTTTCGGTTCATTTCTTCCACAGGTAGAAGTGTGGTTTCAAACTAGCAGATTTAGCAGATGATAGTTCATCTCCTCTTCCTTTCTGGTTTGGTCAAGTTGGATAACTGATAAATAAGCAAGGACCACAATTTTCACTAGGATGTCTCCTTGCTATGTATTTGAATTCATATTTGTTATCTTAAAAGGTATGGTTCCCAGCACATGACAGTACTTCGTTCAAAGATATAGTCACCACATTGATTTTCCAACAAAATCTCATCAGGAGAAAGGAGACACACTCAACTGACCATTAGATTGAATAAAGAAAAGGTCAAGGAATTTTCTAACTTAAAGATTTTTGCAAGATTCTTTTCCCTATTAAAGCTTCACAAGATCTTCATTGTGCATTTGTTTCAGAAAAGAGGAATTCTGTCTCACACACAACCCTCCCCCCGGTGTCTTTTTTTTGTTTGGTTGGTTTGGTTTGTTTGTTTTTTAAGATTTCTTCATACAAACCAATGGATTCTTTTCCGGGATAGATAGGGGAAAAAAAATTTTTTTTACGTACTTTATGAAGTACGTACTTTATCAAGTAAGTACTAGATATCTGACGAGACTTTTAAATAAATTCCATTGACTAACCTCCCCAGGGATAATGTATAAGCTTACCTCCTGTATTTTCTGTACTAATGCAGCTGAAACTAGAATTCTTCTCTCTCTTGCCCTCTAGTGCAGCTTGTCAATATAACATTGCTTATCCGCCTGACTTCTTCAGCTCGTTTACCTATTTGATGCAACTATTGTGTCTTTTGTTAGGGCTTGTTATTTACACTTCCCATGGCAGAGGAGAGTCCAAAATATAATGAAATGAGAGAGGAAAGAAAGAAGGGATACTGTACAGAGTAAAGGCACTGAAAGCTTAGGGGGGAAAAAATCTTATTTGAAGAAGCTTGTGCCATTCTTTGTTTCTATAAATACTGTTGCCTACTTACGAAAAAAATAAAAAAGACAAATCAAAAAATGACTGCCTGAGACCACTTGTAAGGGCGAAGGAATAAAAGAGTATAACCTCGCAGAGAACCAGAACTTTCTCTTGGTTGCTACACCCACTACACCAATGGCAGACACATTTCAATTGCAGAACAGTATTTTGGGGGGATTAAAAAGCCATGTGGATATACAAATATTTTAAACAGTGTCGATTTTTTAAGATAAATAAAATGGATGATTGTCACAGATTCTTCTGCTTTCCTTGATTTTGCAGATATAGTATCTCTGTTCTCTTATATTTAAAGTCTATAATCTTCAGGGTATTTCTAAAGTATGAACATTCAGTGACAACAAGAAGATAGTTTTTTATTAGCCTTAAAAGAAAAAAAAACTTACTGTAAATTATGACATTAGGTCATTGTCTCATCTGTGTTCCAACTTAAATCTTTCATTTACAATACCAATGACTATATTCTAAATTAAATTAATATGAATAACATAACTGAGCTTATACAATAAATAATGCACACTTAAAACTCATATTAGTAAAGAAAGTTGTGCTAAAGTAATTATGCTTTTAGCCATCAACTGCAGCATTGATTCTCCATAATCCCTCTCATTTCCTGAAAATAGCTAAGTCGAAAGGTGGTGTGAAACACAGACCACAGAATAACTAATTCTGGTCAATGGGTGCTTCAGTTCTTAACTACTTGGACAATGTGATCAGGAGACAATTATAATTCAGACATTCCATGTCTTAAATAACTGAAAATTCCAAGATTGTGAGATATACCTACTATGTGATATTAAAGACAGAAGCCATTTCCTTCGGCCTAACATAACAGAAAGGAGGTCATTTGGTGTAGTTACTTCCTAGGTTAAATCCTTGGAATCTGAAGCAGTTTATTTAAATTACAGGTTCCTTTCCAAGACAGCAGCTTGACTCAAAATAATTGAAATCAGGGTTTCTCAATTTAAGCACTACTGAAACTGTGGGCCAAATACTACTTCTTTGCTGGGTGAGACTGTCCTATGCATTGTAGAGTATTTAACAGCATCTCTAGACTCTACATATTAAGTTTCAGTAGCCCCCTCGCTCAACCAAAATTTTTGTGACAACCGAAAATGTCTCCAGATACTAACAAACATCTCTAAGGGGGATGGTATGGCAAAAACAAAAATTTTTGTTGGGTAAGTCTCAACACTTCTCTGAGCAGCACGGTCTCTCCTTATAAATTGAGAGATCAGGACTAGAATCTATATTCAAAGAATGCTTTCTTGAAGAGTAGAGAGTTCTGCATACCCCTTCTTATAGACTGTGGGTGAGGGGAGAATGTAGACCAGGGAGCCCCTATTCTCGGAGCAATTTTGGTATCATTTGTCGTG
>PITA01029203.1:0-18227 GCA_004023965.1 Spilogale gracilis | reverse complement strand
GAAGTTAGAAGTTCATTTCTTTATTTGCAGTAGCCATATTTCAAGTGCTCAGTCGACTGTGCCTTGTGGCTCTCCTATTGAACGGCACAAATACAGGACGTTTCCATCATTGCAGAAAGTCCTATTGGACAGCCCTGGTCTAGTCCAATTGGGAATTTTCATTCACTTTAAATGAATTAATGTCTTTGCATGGAAGGCTTTGGTACAGACCATGGTATCAGCCATCACCTGAGTGATACCTAGAATGCTTACTGAGTACTTGGAGGAAGAATGATGCAGACTCACATGGATTTTATGCCCACAAGGCTGGCAATGGAAACTGACACTCACAGTGGCTTTATGCAAAACATTTCAGCTCTGCTGGAGTATGTTATGTTTTGCAGTTGTTATTATAGTTCAGACTCAATAGCCAAATGACCTAAAAGTAGCTATACTACAGCTATACTTAGGAGAATTTTTGTGTATTTATGTGGAAGTTTTTAAATTGTAATTTAAAGAATAGACAATACCTCTATAAGAATGTACTATTTTCGCCACCAGAATGAAAATAGGAGGAAATAAAATCTTTGTAGGTTCTAAAGAATAATAGGCTTAATAAGATATAAACTAGGAATAATTTATATGAAGTGGCCTTGCTTGAATAAATGCACTGCACTTAGTGGACAACTTTTGGCATGACTGAATAAAGCCTTAAAAACAGGACAAACCTCTCCTTATTATAACTGAGCTGAGAGGGGTTCTTCTGGAAGGATGGCTGGTCTGTCATAGGAAAGTACTGTGCACAGAAGCCTGAGAGTCTAGATGGACCTGTCGGTGCTTAGATTCAGGCAAGACCAGTCCCTTGGACAGCTCCTGCAAAGTCAGGACATTCCACACCTCTTTCCTCCTCAGAGAGAAGCTAGGAGTTGGGAATTTTCTCTTGATCTCACTGTTCTGTGCTGGGAGAGGAATTATGGTGATAAATGCCATGAATTTCCTGCTGTCTTTGATGTGGTTCTTCCTGACTACTGGCTCACTTAGGGTGCAGGAACCTCCTAACTGGTTTCTGTATTTCTCACCAAGGTAGTTGTGCCAGGTATTGCTATTAAGTTGATGTCTCCTCTTTCTAAGGGGTATAGCAGGGTCTGGGATTTTCTATTCCATCTTGCTGATATCACTTCCTCTATGTATTTCTTGAGTAATTAAAAATTAATTTGGGGGTACCTGGGTGGCTCTGTCAGTTAAGTGTCTGACTTTGGATTTTGGCTCAGGTGATGATCTCAGGATTGTGAGATCGGACCCCACATCAGTCTCCACACTGGATGTGGAGCCTGCTTAAGATTCTTTCTTTCCCTCTTCTTCCTTCCTCCCCACTAAGAAAAAAAAAATTGAAATAGATCTTAGTAGTTCCCAATAATTCATGAAAACTTAATAATCTACAAGCTAATTTAATGACTATGTGTACTATACTATTTAAAATTCTTTGAGAAAGATAAGCCTGACTTTCTTCAAGGAAAGAACAGGGTGTAGAGCTTCCTTATTTTTCTTTAATATCCTTACTAGTTGTAATTTTGTATAAGATTAAAATGCTTATTCTATCTCAACTAGTGAGAAATTGAAAAAGACGAACTGAATCAAATAACTGCGTGTATAAATGGTTCTCTCTAGCTTGTTTTTCAAAATAAGCATTCTTGCTATCATTTTTGATTTTTCAGACTTTCATAAAGAAGTGTTACTTTTACAAACAAAAAGCTTAGCTTGTAGTTAATAGTTCAATAGGTTTTATTTTGATTGATCTTTCCTTATTTCTCAGGTAATGGTACAACATAACCGCATAGAACTTCTCAACCATCCTGTGTGTAAAGAATACTTACTTATGAAATGGTAGGTATTAAGTAGTATTTCTTTTTAATAACGTCCTCATTGTTTAAAGTCTTCTAATTAATTGTTTAGACTTTATTATCTTAATGTTTCACTTTGAAAAAATGTGTTGAAGGCAAATTTTGGTATAAAAAATGCTTTTGATTATCTTTGATATTAAATGAGATATTTCAGAGGTAGAAATCCTTATAGAAGACATAAAGAAGCACTCCTAGGCCTTGCATTTTAGTGGACAATGAAATAAAAGAGGGGTACCTGGGAAGTGGAAGGGGTACTTCCACTTCTGTGAAAGTCAGAAAATATGAGCTTAAGTCTCTGTTTTTCCATTTAGCTGGTGAGAGATTTTAAATAACTCATGACTTTCTGGGAAGTTGAGATTCCTTTTCTGAAAATGAAAAATGATGAATTTGAAGATCTTGGTTCTAAAGTTCAATGAATTTACCAAATAGATTTCTGAGAGAGATTATGACTACTTTTTCCATAGGTTATCTTATGTATTTTTATTGAAATTCTGATTTATTTTTGTAGGTTGGCTTATGGGTTTAGAGCCCATGTTATGAACTTGGGATCTTACTGTATTGGTCTCCTGCCTATGACATTTCTTGTTACCAGTATAAGGCCAGGTATGGCTTTCAACTCAACTGGAATCATCAATGAAGCTAATGATCATTCAGAAATATTAGACACCAAGGTATTTTCGACTGGTATATTTCAACTTTTAAAAATAAAATATTATCAGAAGTGTTTTTTCTTAGAAATTCTAACCCCACAGTAAATCTGAAATATCAGGACTTTATTATAAATAAATTGTAGAACTCATATATGAACAATTTCTCCTAAAATCCTTTATAGAATGAGAGGGACTATAAATAAATAGGTCGATAAATGAGTTTTAAGTTAAAGAGAATAAACATGTATGAGATACTGGCTTTAATGCTGAAGTATAAAACTTTAAGCTAGGTCTACAGGAAAGTAGATGTGTGGTTGTCAGGGATTTTGGGGAGAGGGAGTTGTTTCTTTATGGATATAGGATAGGGTTTGTGTTTGGGGGTGATGAAAAGTTATGGAGCTAGATTTTTTTTTTTTTTAAGATTTTATTTATTTTCTGACAGAGAGAGAGATCACAAGTAGGCAGAGAGGCAGGCAGAGAGAGGAGAAAGCAGGCCCCCTGCTGAGCAGAGAGCCAGATGTGGGCCTCGATCCCAGGACCCTGAGATCATGACCTGAGCGGAAGGCAGAGGCTTTATGCCACTGAGCCACCCAGGCGCCCTGGAGCTAGATCTTGATGGATGGTGGTGGTGGTTGCTCTAATGTCACAGAATTATACATTTTGATATGTAAATGTACATGTAAAGTATAAAACTTTGAAAACATAAATTTTACGTTTATGTGTTTTTTTTATCATAGTAAAAAAAAATTATATAGGTCTACAGATTCATATTCTTTTAGAATTTGTGTGGTAATTTTTGAACCTCTCTTAAAAAGGACATTATGAAATGAGGATGAGTTGTCTTTATATTGGTATTAGTAATTTTCTGTTTAAAGCAAATATGAACAATATGTAGGAATGAAGCAGAAGAAAAACTAAATATTTAATAGTGGAAATTATGAAGATGTTTAAGTGTTTTATTTGAAATCCTTCATAACTGTTTTGTACTTTTCTGTTTCAGAATTCATATTTTATAAAAATTTGTATGATTTTAGTTTTTTTATCAAGTATATTGGGATATTGCAAAGAGGTGGTCCAAATTTTCCAACAGGTACACAATATATTTTATATCTCTAAAGTTGCAAATATTTAAATATGCAGAACATAAATTGCTAGAGTATTATTGAAGCAATATATGTCAGAATAAAATCACATCTCTTGACAAATGTGTAGATTGGAAATACCATGCATAAACTTTTCAATCTGTAGAAATCACATGATTTTAGATAAGACTCCTGCATTGAATGGTGCCTATTGGAGAAAATTGAAGTAAAGATGTTCTAGTTGTGCTAGTCAACCTATATGAGTCTGCTTGACTACAGATGAACTTACGAATGCCTTTTCTGTATTTCCTCTTAGATATTTTGATATTTTGCTAACATATATTTTGAATTTGATACTTTTGAATGTAACAATTTATAAAGAACTTACTTGATCCATGACTCCATTTCAACTGGGTTTTCCTTTGAATTCCTTTCTTTTTTTTTTTTTTAAAGATTTTATTTATTTATTTGACAGAGAGAAACACATTGAGAAAGGGAATACAAGCAGGGAGAGTGAGGGGGAGAAGCAGGCTTCCCGCTGAGCAGGGAGCCCGATGTGGAGCTCTATCCCAGGTCTCCCTGATCATGACCTGAGCCGAAGGCAGTCGCTTAACCAACTGAGCCACCCAGGCACCCCTGAATTCCATTCTTAATAAGAATGCTTTTTCTTTATTAGACAAAATTTCAAGTTATAATAAAATTTGGAACTCTTTATAGCAAAATTTTTACTTCATACCTATTTAATTGGTGAACCAAATGCAGATCAGACTCAAGAAGTATGTGAATTTTCTGCAGGTCCTTACTTTGGCTAATAAATGGCATCAATCGTTCATTTCTTCATGTGGAGGTTTAGTCTTCTATTTATTTTGGGGGTTTTTTGTGCATCTTCTTGTAAGATATGGATCTTTTATACAATATCTCATTTTATGTGAAAAATTCTTTGTTATATAAGCACATTGATATTTGCATTAAAGAATGTTACTGATAGTTACAATGCTTCACATTTGTTTGATAGACTATATATTGCAAGTACTTACATATGTGTGCGTGTGTGCAGGTGTGTGTGTGTGTATCTATAGTTGTAGTAAATTGTCAAAATTCAGAGAATTAGATTATATTGTTCCATTGTAACTTAAATTATTTAGGACATCTTATTTAATCTTGTCATAATTTTCATTTTTACAGATTTTAGCGTAAAGTAAACTATAAAGTTATATGGTTTTGCCTAACAGAGTTGGTCTCCAAATTTTTTATTGATACTAAAATCATTGCCTCTATAGGAAATTTGATGTCCAAAACAGGAAATCTTGAATAAGAGTAGGAAATGACATGAAATTGTTGTCATTAAGGCTTAGCACAGGTCTAAAACCTCCTTAGAAGCTGCTTTAGTTTATTTGTATCCTGAGAAATTCACATGTATGTCCTTACAAACAGGGAGAAAGGAATTACCTAAACCAACCTGCAGCTCCCCAGGAATTTCCTTAAGAAGGCATGAACTCTACAGAGAAGGCCCAGAAACTTGCAGAATTTCCTTAGGTAACAGATTTCCAAAGTGTGTCAGGACAACAGAAGAGGTTGGGTCATCTCCAGTACTGTCCATACCCAGGACTCTGGGTTCAGTCAAGCATGTCAGGCCCTGCCTCCTTGGTCCTAAACCTGTCCAGCTGCAGTGTCACAAAAATGTTGCTGTCGGTCAACATTGTGTGTGTGTGTGTGTGTGTGTGTGTGTGTGTGTGTAAGATGCCAGGTCTTGGTCTCTATGTGTGATAATTCTGGATTCTTTTTAACCCCAGAAAAGGAACTATATTTTGGATCACACCAATGCAGTTGAATGGATTATCTACACAACAGGCATCATTTTTGTGTCACCCTTGTTCATTGGTATACCAGCTTCTGTGCAGTGGCAATGTGGAGCGATTGCTATATTCTTCTACTGGATGAACTTCTTATTGTATCTTCAGAGGTAAAGCTAGCCTTTGAATGATTTCTATATCCCTTAGGTATTTTTAATATTGAAATAAGAACTATTTGAAGTACCATAGATTTATAATTGGCTTATTCCTTTTCTAATTGTTTTAGACTATGAAGATACCTTTATATACTATTAAGAAAAAGGTGAGGGAGGTTTGGAGCTCAGAGTGTAGACCAAGATTTCTTAACCTTGACACTACTGAAATTTGTGTCTAGATAACTTTTTGAAGTGGGAGCTGTCCTGTGCATTGAATATTTAGCAGCATCTCTGGCCTCTACCCACTAGGTAGCCAGTAGCAACACCCCCACCATGTGACAATAAATAATGTATCCAAATATTGTCAAATATCTTTTGAGTGGCAAAATCACCTGGGGTCAAGAAACACTGGTCTAGACAAATCTAGGTTAAATGTGGGGAAGTAAATGGAAATAAAAGTATTGGCTGTCTTGGATTTACTTGGTATTATTTGCTAAGCATTTACTTTAGATTAAAACAATCAAAATGAAGTGATAAGTATGGAGAATAATAGTGATATACAAGAAAAAATAAGTTCAAAAAACCTAATTATGGGGGGGAGGACTAAGCTCCCTTCCCTCTCTAATGTTGAGATAATGTTATTTCATATAACATTTACAATAAAAAGGGGTGAATGTTATTACTCACAGTATACAAAAGAAGAAGATGAAGGCGTGAGTTAAGTAACTTTCCCAGGATCTCAGCTAGTAAGTGGACATTTTACCCACATCTTTCTAATCCCAGGGACCATGCTTTTCTCTTCCCATATCATCTGTATTACTGTTCACAAGCACAATGCCTTGAGCCCAGGCCCTTGGAAAGGTCATGGTATGGTGGGAAATACAGTGGTCTGGAAGTAAAAGAGGATTCAAGGCAAGTCCAGGTACTGCCACTCCCTTGGCTTTGACGTTAGCGAGTTACTGGACATTTCTTTGGGAACTGAGTTTGTGAGACCTCTAAAATCCCTTACATCTTTAAAGTCTCATGAGTCCCCCTTTAACAAGTTGTCTTTGCCAAAGGAAATGTCCAGAACAGTGACTAGATGATAAAACCATCATCTTTTTGAACGTTTCACAATTTTGCTTTCTAGGAGATAAAGAGGAAACCTCAGGAGACCCTGTAAATCATATGGGTGCACCCTTCAGGTATATGAGCTCATTTAGAGTCCCTACTGGACGCATCACTTAACTCATCTCTAGGATCCCTTTATCAAGCTTTAATAGCACTTTCTAGGATCCTGAGAAGATTTTTCTCTGCTACTTTGTTTGAAGTGATACCCAGTGGTCAGGTAGTAAAACATAAATATTAACACGAAGGAAAAGGAAAACCCTTTGGCAGTTTGAAAATGAGACAACTATTCATGATTTCTCATGTTTTCTTTTTGAAAGTTTCTGGTCTCAGTTACTCAATCTGTGAAACACAGTACATAATGTATGATAAATATTAACACTGAATGAAGTATAATTTGACCAGAAAAGTAAATGCATATTTTAATTTTTATGTTTTCCTAGATTTGAAAACTGTGGCATTTTCATTGTTATGTTGGAGGTAATTGTGAAAACTTTGTTGAGGTCTACGGTCGTGTTTGTCTTCCTTCTTCTGGCTTTTGGTCTCAGCTTTTACGTCCTCCTGAGTTTGCAGGTGAGGCAGCTACATGAGTAGTTGATTTCATTGATGTGGGTATTGGGAATACATATTTATACTTAAATCTGAATGACATAGGAAATTAATTTTTCTGGTAAAAAACAATTTTCTTCTGGTAAAATTGCCTTCAAATGATTTTTATTGCAGGAAGAAATATCATCGAACTTGGTTTTTTTCCACTGTCAAAATGTTTAAATATAATGCATGATCCGTTATAGATGCAGAAAAGATCTTTTTGATGACTTTTTTTTTTTGCCAGTTTGTTAGTTGTTATTTTCAGTAGCTATAGTCATGTGACTTAAAAATTATTCTAAATATGGTTTTTATCATTTTACTCTTCAGGAAATATTTTTTCCTTGTATGCATTTTACATTTCACTTTTACCATCTTTTCTCAGGATGCTTTCAGCTCTCCATTGCTTTCTATAATCCAGACCTTCAGCATGATGCTAGGAGATATTAATTATCGTGATGCCTTCCTAGAACCGTTTTTGAGAAATGAATTGGCATATCCAGTTCTGTCCTTTATACAGATTATTGCCTTTACCATGTTTGTCCCAATTGTGCTCATGAATTTACTTGTAAGTAATTTTTCCTCATATTTTCTGATTGTTGATCATGTGGGGTATTTAGCAATGATAATTATTCTTAGCCTCCTTCATCTCCCTTCATGAAAGGAAAAAGGGACTATTATAAAATCCATTCATTCAGCATTCATTTAGTGCCTGGAGTATGCCAGACATAGCATGAGACCCAGAGGATGCCAGCCAAGATGCATTCACTTGGCAGATACTTACAAAGTATCTAGACACTGATCCAGGTGCTGGGAAGCAGTGGTGAATAGACTAATACCCAGTTCTTATATTATAAACTAGTCATGAAGTTAAATAGTAAATAAAAATATGTAATATAATGTCATGGGGATGATAAGTGTTATGAGGAACTGCAAGTAGAATAAGGAAATAAAAATGAATGGTGTGTGCTGCTCTGAGGTTGGGTGGGAGGTCAGAGTTTGGACAGAGATCTTAGTGGAATGAAGGATTGAAACCTCATCTCTGCCTTTAAATTTCTCATTGACCAGAGAGTCAAGTGGGGAAGAGCCTTTCGGGCACAAGGGCATCTGTGGCTTTCAGATGCCATCTCTAAGCCAGTTAGAGGCTGCACATCTTCAACAGACATGAACATGCCCTTCACAGAGAACCTACTCCAGCCATGAGGATCTTAGCCAGTGCAGGCAGAAGTACCTCGCAGGTCCATGGAATGCCCAAATTGACGTTATAGCGCAGTTTTTTTCCTTAATTCATTTATGCCTACATGCCACACATTCAATACACGTCTACTGAATGGCTATGCATCAGGGGTTGTGCTATAGTGTTTCTGGAAAGAAAAGAAAATATCACCTACTTAATGTTTTGATTCACTTACTTGGTGCAACTCCAGAGTTTTACCTTGATGACCTAGAAAAATAAAGGATAGCACTAAGAATAATAAAGAATGACATAAAGCCCACATTCTTCCCTTAGAATCCCTTATGCTTTAGAAGATAATCATCAATCCAAAAGAGGATTTGGCCTAGTAGTAGTACACATTGGTGCCATCTCTACCTGCCTGTCCCAGAAGATCAAACCCAACAGAGCCAAGACTGGCAATGTTTTCTCTCCTTCAGACTCTTCTGCTCCTCTCAGTAGGACCTTCCTGGTCATCTGATTCAGATCATTGGAAGATACTTTAGATTCAGCTCTGCACTTTCCTTACTTCTTCCATAAATATTTGCCTCTTATACCTACTTCCAGTTGGTTTACACCCTTATGGTTCCTCATCCAAAATTCTGTAGTAGCCCAAAGAGACTCTCTTGTCTCACTTCTCTAATTCTTCCTGCCACTTGTCACCACAGTGATGTTCTAAGGAAAAGCTGAAACTGTCAGTGGCTTTTTCATCTTTTTATTTTAATCCCTAAGACTCCTGAGTTCAGTCTAAACCCATCAGCATGCAGCACAAGGGTCCTCATGACCTGGATCTTACCCAGATCTCACCTAGCTCCCCACTGTTGGCAGGATTTACCCAGACATGCACCATGAATGTTCACTGAGTGTGCCAGAATTTTCTTTATGCCTCCTGGGCTCCACACAAGCTGCTGCTTTTCCTGGAAGGTGCTCCCACTTTGGGTTAACTCTCTAAGCTCTCAACAGTCAGCTCAAGCATCATCTCTTGCTCAAGCATCATTTCTCCTGGGTAGATTTTCTTAACCAACACCTCCTCGCCATCTGAGTAGTCTGAATCGAATGCCCTTTCCTTGTGTTTTCATAGTTTTGAGGACACAAATCAGAAAAAGATAATCAAACCTACTTTCTAGTTTGTGCGGAGAAAACAAGCTAGTATAAAGCACTTAAAACGGTGTTTGGCACATGATAAGCATTAAATAAATGTTAGCTACGTTAAATATTAGTACTTTATCAACTCTGTGACTCACAAGATTGGATGTCTTCAGATCCTAGGCAAGTATCTTAAATGTGTGAGACAGTAGGTATGAGACAGCTGGTTTTGATGGAGGCTGATATAAACTAGAGAAAATGCCCACCGAAAGGCTTTCCAATTAAAAATAAAAAAACATTATCCTGCCAAGTAAAGCCTACTAGCTGACTCTACGTGGTTCTCAGTGCTGGTCTGCACACCCTGGAATGTACTCTTTTGTGTAGCTATTTTGTGTACCTACCAAATGCCCGGCGTGGTTCCAAGCACCGGGCATACGGGGGGACTTGGACAGACTGAGCCCTTCTCTCATGCAGTTTTCTTGACTTTGAGCTTTTTGAGAGCATTAGCATCGAGGAGGCTGGTTCAGCATAAGCAGGTTGAGGGACAAGTATGCGTCAGCTCATGTAAGTAAGTGGATTTAATTTAGATAGAGTAGAACTGAGCTGATGGGTTCCCCTCAGGGAATCTTTTCATTTTTTTTTTAAAGATTTTATTTATTTATTTGACAGATCACAAATAGAGTCAGACAGAGAAAGAGGGGGAAGCAGGCTCCCCGCTGAGCAGAGAGCCCAATGTGGGGTTTGATCCCAGGACCCTGAGATCATGACCTGAGCTGAAGACAGAGGCTTAACCCTCTGAGCCACCCAGGTGCCCCCTCACGAAATTCTATGAAGCCACGGATTTCTAGACTGAGTTACTGTTTGTTCTTGTTTGTTACCAAAGCCACACCCACCCTTGAAGTGTACCTCTTTCTGTCAGACCTATGTAAGGTATATTTCTCTGCATCACCTCAGCTTGCCATCTAACTTTTCCGTGTTGTCAAGTCACTCGTGTTTACCTTAGATGCCAGATTCCTGGAGTTTGCATCTGTGTCGCATGGCTACCCCAATGGCATTTGATATTCTGTCACCCCTGTGATCTCCAAAAATAACAAATTTTTATTTTAAATTAAAATGAATTTCAGATTGGTGTGTCCTAATATATTCTGACAGCATTTAGAATTACTGAACCTGCCAAAGTGGCTACCACTGTGACAAAGGTATACAGGCTTTGCAGTTTGCTCCAAGATGTGTTAGCCATGTGTGTTGGGACCACTGCTAAGCCCTTATGGAAGCCAAAGAGATCTTAGTGCATTTCTAGGTGAGCCGTTAAACTAGAGATGACTCAATGCTGTGTTGTACTTCAGATTGGTTTGGCCGTTGGCGACATTGCAGAGGTCCAGAAGCATGCATTGCTGAAGAGGATTGCTATGCAGGTCAGTATTGCATTTATTTAAAACTTCTTGAAATTAACACCGCCTTAATTATTCACGTATGAGCATAGCTGATTCCTGTGAACAGTTACTTAAAACAGGGAGGGGGGTGAGGGGATGGGAGAGCCTGGTGGTGGGTACTGAGGGCACCTATTGCATGGAGCACTGGGTGTGGGGAGTGGGGAATGAATCTTGGAACACTGGGAAAAAATTTTAAGTAAAAATAAAAAAAGAAAATAAACAGATGTCTTAACCTTGTTTTTATTTGTTACAGCAGCAATAGAAAATGAATAAACTGTATTAAAAATGTAAAAAAAAAACCAAAACAACAACAGGTATTTTGTTACTGCTAAGAAGTACCACACCACACAGTGCCTATTGGGCATGTCCTCTGGTACACTTGCTGTCATCAAAGAATCAGAAATGAGGAAACAATTTTCAGAACAATTTCAGCAGAGAAACTGAGAAATTATCTGAGCCTCTTTTAATGTCAACATGTGGCCAACCAGGTAGCTAGCTGCTAAATAAGGGTATGCCAGGTATAAGATACCCTGTCTTATCACAGCCCCACCTTCCGAAGAGCTCCCTATGTTCTGGCCATAGCCTTGCAAAGTTCCCACATCATGTGTTATATTGAAGTATTCACTGCATCCATGAGATTTTGTTCCTTCATTGCATCCCTTACATTTTTCTAGATAAGTTGATGTAAAATTCTCTCACGTCAGAAGCTTCTGGATAGGTCCTTGGCTGTTGAATCTTGTGAGGTGATCTCCTATTACACAGTACAAAACTATTTCTATGCTCTTATTTGCATTGCCTTTAAATTTCAAATTTGAATGGGAATATTTGAGGTGTCAAAAATATCTGATGACCAGTTGAACACACATATTCAGAAACTTAGGCCAGTTCAAGAGAAAGACAAATTCATGGTAGGATTTAACTTTATCCTCTTCACTTTTCTTTGTCACGTTGTTTTCTATGCTGTTACTCACTCAGCTATCCATTAGCATGTTGATTTCTGAAAAGTGTTCCAGAACATGATATGTGTGGAGCACAGTACAATTCAGCCTCAGTGAACATAGAACCCCAGCATAAAGTAACCCAGTTACTTACTGACTTTAATAAGTAAAGTAAGTCTAACTAGAGAGCACATCAACTAAACATTGAGTATAAAATATTGAAGTCAACCTAGAACTGCCCTTAAATTCTCTACTGTGACTAAGCTGTACATTATACAGGGGGGTTGGCACATTTAAAGAACAAAAATACATAAATGGTTAAAATGTTAGGTACAGAAAATGAATGCAAACACAGCTAAAGAAATGCTACATGGAGGAGTTGGCATGTGAGCCAGACATTGAAAGATAGGATTTAGAAGAGCAGTGAGGCCAGTCAAGGAGGATGGGACCTGGCGAGAGCAAAGGGCTGAAGGCAGGCTGAGAAGTGGCTAAGGAGGAGTGAAGGACTGCCTGGCCTAGAAGGATGTCTCTATAGAAGGTACTAAGGCTGTTAGAGATTATAGAGGGCTTTATTAAAAAATAGCAAAAGAAAACCTTAGCTTTTTTTTTTTAAGATTTTATTTTTGAGTAGTATCTACCCCCAACCTGGGGTTCTAACTCACAACCCTGAGATCTGGAGTCTTGCTCTGCTGATTGAGCCCATCAGGCAATCCTCAGAAAGCCTTAGCTTTGAAAGAAAGGACAGTAAATGATGGAAGTGCTTCAAGTTATTTTGTTAGTGGGTAGGATGTTCTTATCAGCTCTTCTAAAGAATGAGAACAAAATGAAGGTGGTGTTTAAGATGATCAGTTATTATCTAGATTTGGTGGAGAAAGATTAGAGGAAGCAAGAGCTAAGTGACCAGTTAGTACTATAACAAAGATGGAGTGTGGGACTTGAGTGAGGTAGGGAAGGAGAGGAAAGAGATGTAGAAACATCTTCACAGGCATGACAGCAGTACCTTATAACAACTCTGGAAAAGGTCAAGGAAAGTAAATAAAAAGAACCATATAAGTAACTACATAAGACATTGGGGGAAGCCCGCTAAACTATACTGTCGGTACAGTTGATATGAAAAGCACAATTCTATATTAGATTTGATCTCTTCCCTGAAACACAACAGCATAGGGGCTCATGAAGGAAACGGGCAAAGCAACTGCTATGTTATTTGTGCCTTGTTTTGGATCACGAAGCATAACTGACTAGAAAACCAGGAAGCCATTCTCTTATTTCCCCTAAGTTGTTTCTTAAGCAAGTCTCCCTCATCCATGTATAACTCTGTCACATACAGGCCACCCACATCAGAACCAGAGCATAAGAGGGCAGCAGCAGCCCTTTCACAGACGGACATTAAGTCATCTCAGACCTAAGTGAGGACAAAGAGGACTCTGGGGCAGTGCCTGCTGGGAGATGGAACAGTTACTCAAAGACAGGAGTTGTAATTGAGGAGCTTGGAGCGCTTTGGTTTTCAACATTAGTAGCCCCGTTTCCAGGATAGGTCAGTAGCCGTAGACACTGCACATGGACAGCCATGCCACACATCCCAGAAGGAGACCCACGGAACTCTCTAACCTCCAACGTGGGAACTCAACAGGTAGAGGAGGTGCAGATGAGCCCTTAGCCCAGAGGGGTGGGCTCACTGGGTGCCACACAGACCCACCAAGGTTGGACTTGAAGCTCTGCTTGCCATCCTCCCCAGGACCATATTTGAGAAAGGAAATCTGGCAGGTCCTATGTAGAAAATGAACAGGGTTAAGACACACCATGTGCTTTGTCTGTTGGCAGGCACTAGACTTGAATAAATCTTTTTCAATCAAGTAAATGAATAACATGGAACCTCTGAAAAAAATATATATTACAAGAGGAAAGGAATATTGCCCTTAAGACGCAAGGGAAAAAGGAACCTTGGAAATTTTTTGTTATAGAAACCCAAAGAAGGGGACCTGGGTGGCTCAGTGGGTTAAAGCCTCTGCTTTCAGCTCAGGTCATGATCTCAGGGTGCTGGGATCGAGGCCCGCATCAGGCTGTCTGCTCAGCAGGGAGCCTGCTTCCTCCCCTCTCTCTGTCTGCCTCTCTGCCTACTTGTGCTCTCTCTCTGTCAAATAAATAAATAAAATCTTTAAAAAAAAACAAAGAAAATTTCTAATTGGTGCTGTGAATAAAATACAAGAAAACATAGCTGTGGTTGAAACTAGGAACTAATATAGGTGGTAAGTCCTATAAAAACACGGAAGCAAGATACAGAGTATGTCATGTGGGAGAGGGGCCAACGTTTTAAGCCGGTGGTCAGGGATGTTCATAGCATCTCACCATTTCTGGATGTGAGCCACTGAAATGCCCATTTATAAAAAAGCCGATGGTCTTAAGGAGCAAACTCTCACCTACATGATAATTACAATAAGCATATCTAAACAACAGACACAAAGGACTATTAAAAAAAAGAGTAGAAGACAAATTTGGCAAACAAAAGTAAAATATCAACTAAAGATAAATCCATTAAATGAGACACAAGATTGTACTCTGAAAATGGAAATTAGACTCAAGACAGGTCACGGATAAACCATTGTGCACCTGATAGCACAACGTGAAAAGTCAATGAAGTACTAGTCTTTGATGTGCCAGTTGTGGTCCTCCGTCTAAGCACGGCTACCTCCCCGGTCACAGGTGCACAGCATGCTGGTCGCACTGCCTGGCTACACACGTCTTGTACGACACCCCAGAGCACAGGCCAAGTTGTCTTCTTATATGCCCGGTGTTAGTCACGGTCCCTGAACAGTGAACTTCTGCTCACATCCATGGAATTCCTTCTTTAAACCATTTGCCTCAACTGCAGATTGCCATCGCTGTCTTGTCAGTAGATGAGCTGGAGATGGCGAACCTGGCCAGCCTGGCTGCTTGTGCATAAAGCAGGGCATAGGAGTCCGTTTTCAGTTTGCTGTACTAATGGTTGCTTTGCTTTTGTGTGGTGTCAAAATCCCGCGTGCTTTTTAATAATGATTCCTCTCAATAAATCCAAACTGCACTTTAGGTGGAACTTCACACCAGCTTAGAGAAGAAGCTGCCCCTCTGGTTCCTGCGTAAAGTAGATCAGAAATCCATCATTGTGTATCCCAACAGACCCAGATGTTCTGGGTTGGTAGTAAGTACATGTGAAAAACGTCGGCATAAATAATGTGATAGCATTTGACATTCATTCATACTGTTATCCTTAAGGGTACCCTTTTATAGACTTTGAGTCACTGTACCTGTGGAAAAGAAGTAATTGTGATTTAAAAAAAAAGTGCACGATTAACCCACAATGAGAAAGTGATGGGCAGTGGGAGGGAGGCATTTGTCCTACTGGCTCATTCACAACATCTGTGTTAAATATCCTTGAGAGAGCAGAAGGGTGGGTGGGTGGGTGGATCAGCTGTACTCTGTATCTTTCTTACAGGGTACCCTTTTTATTTTTCCTAGTCACATGCCATTTACTTATATGTGCAAAGAATAGTTCTGTGTGCAAATATAGAGCACATATGCTCAGATACATATACACACATGCATGTACATGGGGAGTATACATTATAGAAAATACACTAAGTGTCAAAGACTAAGCAAACCACTGTATTATAATGGAAAAGGGACCATATTAAGAGTTAGAAGTACTGGATGCTAATCTTGACCATGTCTGGGCTTCCTCTTTATGAATATCCTTTCTGAGTTCTTTGCATATTAATTTTCCATTGTGTAGTCATATATTCATGCTTGTGACTGCTCCTAAAACACAGAAGGCTCAGCAACTGATTCTCTAGCCTAAGGTTCTCTGAGTTCCAGGCTCCTATGTATAGCTGTCTACCTGACATCTTTATTGGTATGTCTCAAGGTACCTCAATTCTACATATTCAAAACAAATTCATGCAAAAGAAACTCAAAATTTTCACTCTTCCTGTGTTTCACTCTCCCTGCAGGGAAAGAATGAAAAAGCCTCTCTGTCTCCAAAGTTTCTTATTTCAGTTAATGTCAACACCATTCACTTGCTTGTGCAAGATGTCATCCTTGATGTTTCCTTTCCCCCCTCCTGACCCCTCACGCCCAGTGACCCCCATGTTTGGCTTATTAGCTTCCCAGGTAGCTTCTGTGTAATGCCATCTTTTCTTGCCTGGACTCCTAGAATTGCCTGATTCCTGGTCATTCTATATCTGCCCTTGACCTATTCTAGTCTATCAGTGGTTTAAGAGACACTAAATTTTTCTTTAGTTTAATTTATTTATTATTTTTCCATAACTCAGCCACCCTATCCCTCCCCCCCCCAGGAACCTTCAGTTTGTTTCCTGAGATTGAGTCTCTTATGGTTTGACCCTCCCCAGTCTCATCTTGTTTCATTTTTTCCCCTCCCTATCCCCCATGACTCCCCACCCTGCCTCTCAAATTCCTCATATCAGAGAGATCATATGAAAATTGTCTTTCTCTGACTTATTTCATTCAGCATAATGCCCTCCAGTTCTATCCATGTTATTGCAAACGGCAGGATTTGTTCTTTTTGGTGGCTGCATAGTATTCCATTGTGTGTGTGTGTGTGTGTGTGTGTGTGTGTGTGTGTGCATGTGCATGCACACGCATACACCACTTCTTTGTCCATTCATCTGTTGATGGACACCGAGGCTCTTTCCATAGTTTTGCTATTGTGGACATTGCTGCTATAAACATTCAGGTGAAGTGCCCCTTTGGATCACTCTATTTGTATCTTTAGGGTAAATACCCAGTGCTGCAATTGCTGGGTCATAGGGTAGCTCTATTTTCAGCTTTTAGAGGAACTCCATACTGTTCTCCAGAGTGGCTACACCATCTTGCATTCCCTCTAACAGTGTAGGAGGGTTCACCTTTCTCCTCATCCTCACCAACATCTGTCGTTTCCTCACTTGTTAATTTTAGCTATTCTGACTTGTGTGAGGTGGTATCTCACTGTGGTTTTATTTACCTTATGTTGAGGGATATTGAGCACTTTTTCATGTGTCTGTTGACCATTTGGATGTCTTCTTTGCAGAAATACCTATTCATGTCTTCTGTCCATTTCTCAATTGGATTATTTATTTATAATAAGAATGAATTTATTATTTATTCTTTATTATTTATTTTCCTCTCAAGGTTTTCACCAATAGGCCTAAGAGATAAAAGATTTAATTTTGGAAAAGGGACTTTGGCAATGCTGGACCCACTTCCCCACATGGCACCAATTAGTTGTCCTGAGTCCCAGCTGCATTGGGCAGTAGAGAATACACACCCTGTCTTCACTTCCAGGTTCACTCATCTGTGCTGCCTGACTGGCCCCAGAGGCATCCGGGGCTGTGACTCACACCCTCTCCAAGCCTGGTGAGGGGAAAAATAATTAATTTCCATATTCTTTGGAAGCTTTTTTTTTTCCTTATCTTCTACAACAAACTGGTCAAATTGGGTCAAGCAGAAGAGATATACAGATTTAATAAAAAAGACATGAAAAGAGTTAAGCAGTAGCAATTAAAGAAACTAACAAAAATACAATATAACCACTTAGCATGACTGAATTAGCAAAACAAACCCAAATCCTGACTAATCGTAATGAAAGCACTTTACTCATAGATTGCTAATGGCGGTATAATATGAAATCATCATTTGGGAAGCAATTTCCCATCATAAGAAAAGCTTATTCATTCATTCATTCATTCATTCATTCATTCATTTAAAAATGCATTATTATTGCCCTTGTTTTAATGATTACAACATGCCAGGCACTGTTCTAGGTCCAGAGACTACAAAGAGGATTAGCGAAACGATTGTCAATTAGAAATAGCAAACAAGAAAAATGAGATAAATTACAAAAAAAAAGGTATATACAAAATGTTGAGTTTGATAAGTTCTTTATAGATTTTGGATGCTAGCCCTTTATCTGATATATCATGTGCAAATATCTTCTCCCATGCTGTTGGTTGTCTTTTGGTTTTGTTGACTCTTTCTTATGCTGTGCAAAAGCTTTTGATCTTGTTGAAGTCCCAATAGTTCATTTTTTGCCCTTGCTTCCCTTGCCTTTGGTGATGTTTCTAGGAAGAAGTTGCTGTGGCTGAGGTCAAAGTGTTTGCTGCCTATATTCTTCTGAAGGATTTTGATAGGATTCCTGCCTCACATTGAGATCTTTTACCCATTTTGAGTTTATTTTTGTGTGTGGTGTAAGGAAATGGTCCAGTTTCATTCTTCTGCATGTGGCTGTCCAATTTTCCCAACACCATTTGTTGAAAAGACTGTCCTTTTTC
>PITA01029202.1:0-18224 GCA_004023965.1 Spilogale gracilis | reverse complement strand
ACCCTGAGATCATGACCTAAGCCGAAGGCAGAGGCTTTAACCCACTGAGCCACCCAGGCGCCACCAGTAAATATATTCTTAACAATATTGAACCACACCGTAGGAAGAAATACCACTTGGAGAGCCATATGCATGGGAGTTTTGACTGGAAGAGAGGGGGAGGGAATGATAGCTGAAAGACTCTGAAAACCAGATTCCAGATATTTTGTCTTTTAAGAGGAGGGGGGATAAGTAGGGAGATGAGAGTCTTTACCAACAGATAACAGAGGCCTAAAGAGTAAGCTGCTGGTGGGCTGAATCACTCAGAGATCAAAACAATCTCGAATACAGAATGGTCACTGAAGACATTTGGCTCAAATCTCTCAAGTTATAATAGAGAACTCAATATTAAATAGAGATACACAGGATAATTGGAAACAAAGTGTTTGTTTTCAGCTGCTCCTCCTCTGTTACTTCCCCAGCTTCATTTTGTCTTCCTGGAGTCTTCTCTATCCCAGCTCACTCCACCATCTCCTTAGCCCTGACTTAGGCCATGATGATCATCCTTCGCCTTCCCCTCTCTTTCAAACGTACCTGTTCTGGGCCCTAGCACTCTCTAAGAGAGATAATCCAGCGAAATACTTGAAGCGAGATGGTAATAATTCATTCAGCCTAGTGTATCTGCCAAGTTTTTTATTCTCTTGCATACTGGCTCGGCCCTACCCCACATGAGCTCTGCTGAGACACTCACCATCTGAAAAGCATTAGCGGCATCCCAGACACTAATGACAATTAAATGACAAGAGTTTGGGGGCATAATAATTCAAAGGGAACCTCCTACTTCCTTGTCAGCCTCTAGCATAGCTGGCTGAGAAGTAGGTCATTCAAAAGCAAAACTAGGAAAGAGAAACTAAAACCCATAGATCCTATAAATGCTCGGGTCAAAATGGCAAGGCTCTGGGCCTGAGCATCCAGGTACCTGCCCCCAGTGCCACACTGAGGGGACCAGGAAAGCAGGATACCTGAACCAAGGCCTAGATTGGCCCTAAGGTAATACATCATGTGTCATTTGTTTGGGGAGAAAACCCAACTGGAAAGGTCCAGCCGAATCAGCTGATGCTAGGAATCTTGGAGAAGGTAGACCCGAGTAGAGCGGAGGCCGCCCGACTACCTGCCGAGTCCTCGGTTCACCCTCGGGGGCACCACCAACGCTCCATCACAAAGCTCACACACCCCCCCCCCAAGGACAGGGGTGCCAGCAGCCTGCTGGTGTTTCCATGCAGCCAGAGAAGCGGCAATGCCACCTGTATTTCAAGTCCCTGGGCAGATGGGAGCATCTACCTGCTTTGGGTGCACTCTGCACGGTCAGACGGATGTGGTTCCAAAGCTGAAAAGGGTCCATTGCCAAATGCAGACAACAGTTTTATATATATGAGCCCAAGCTGGGAAAAGGAATGGAAAGCAGGCTGGAGCTAGATAGGGAGCTTCTGTTCTGCTTCCCTGGAAGATCTGAGCAGCCGACCTCAAGGAGCCTCTTGGTTTCCTCCTGAGAGGTCAGACTGGCCCAGAAGCATCTGTCAAGAGGAATGAAGCTCCTGATGGCAAACACAGGTTTCTGCTTGTGCCTTAGAGTCAGGCAAAGCACCTGCTTCTGGTACTTCTTAAAGCCCAACATTCGAGCTCTTTTAATGGCCTTTGGGCCATCAACCCTCAGTCTGCAATCATGAAGGTATCCTCGCTCCTCCTTGGCCACAGGAGGGCTTCAGTTCTGTGTGGGGCCCAAGACCCCAGCATTAAAGGCTTGCAGTGAGGGATTCAGAGGACCAAGCTCTTTTTACTGTAGCTGGGGATCAGGGAAAGGACAGAGACTGGGGACCCAAGACAGGAAGGAGGCAGGGAGCAGTCAGAGTTACTGAGGAGCTGGTAGAAGTCCCAAGTTAAGCCTGACCACAGGGCACAAAACAAGTCAGTGACCGACCCATAGCCCAAAGCACCAAGTGGTAGGTGGCCTGTGGGAAGAAATATTAGAACCTATATTTATATTCTACATATTTATGTTCTATAACATCATATTGTATTGCTTTTCACTTCTTTCTTTAGCGTTTACTACGCTTTATAACTTAGATAATACACACTAGTTTACTGGCGTATGAATATACTTTATAGAAATAAATATGTCTGCATTGAGGCATGTGCTCAAAAATGGGGAGGAACGGGGGTGTGGTCACTGGTGTGGATGCTGAGGGCAGCTGTTGGATGAGTTTAGTCTCCTCTCCTGCAACTCCTCTTCTCTAAGTTGACATTTTACAAACGCACAGACTGTACCAGCCGCCCCTGAGATGCTCCCAAGCAGATTCCAGTCCCCAGGCCAGGAGTTGGGATAAGTCTTTGTGATATAGAATCAACTGACACTGTCCTGAGAATGGCCTGTGCCCTTTTGGAGGATATTCTACACAGAGATTCTCATGTACCCTAAAAAGCCTGTCACCAAAAGTACCATCAAACAGACAATAAAGATTATGTAAGAGAAAACAAAACTGTGAACCAGCATAAACAGCCACAGAAGAAATCACTTCACTGTAAGAAAACCAGAAATCATCCTGGAGAAATGCAACCACGGGGTTGAAGGAGCGAAATGAGGGAGGATCAGAAAGAAGTGAAAGGCTAGATATTTCTTTTTTTTAAAATTTTATTTATTTATTTGACAGAGAGAAACACAGCCAGGGAGGGAACACAAGCAGGGGGAGTGAGAGAGGGAGAAGCAGGCTTCCCGCCAAGCAGGGAGCCCGATGCTGTGTGGGGCTCGATCCCGGGTCTCCGGGATCATGACCTGAGCCGAAGGCAGTGGCTTAACCAACTGAGCCACCCAGGCACCCCTAGATATTTCTTTTTTAATAAGTGGGACTATAGTCACTGAGGCCTCTTTTGAGAAAAATTTATTTTCAATGGTTTGAGGTTTAGACAAAACTATGGGATTTCTTTGAGGCAATGTTCACCATCTTGTGAACATTTAACTCCAGTGGCTAAACATTGGACTGATTTCCACGTGGCATAAAAAGCAATGTATTATTATCTGCAAATCATTCAATAGTAACTCAAGATTTCCTCCTACCTTTGTAGGAAACACTCTGAAGGTACTCTGTGACTTGAGAGGGAGTAAATGAGTTTAAAATTGTTAAGAAATCCAGATAGGCTCTTCCGTAATCGCTTTGGTATACAGTCTGCTTCTTTGTGCGTTCTTGATTCCTCATGTGGCTGCGCAGCACAGCAGGGACTAGGGGGACACGGGGGGAAGGAAAGCCATGGAGGCTGTCACTGAGCAGAGAATTCCTGCCCTTACTTGCCAGACACGCCCTCAACTAACACTTGGAGTCTAGTCAGCATCCTTGAGGTGTTAGAAAGTGAGGCACAGGAGGTGTGAGTCCTCCCATGATCCAGGCTCTGCTGAGCTGCTGAGACTCAGGACGGGTGCTGCTAGATGGGGGGGGGGGGGCTGATGGCCAGAAACTCGGGGGTGACTACCATTCTCAGAAAAGTTCTCCCTGCACGCGACTCTTCTGCGGGTCGGCATGGTGGCATGGTAACCCTCACTAGCTCCTTAGTAAGCAAATGCTTCCATAGATGCTTCCTTCCCTTTCGAGCTGTCTGCTATGCAGACGTGGGCTGACACAGAAAGAGGAGTCCAGGGCCCCAGGTGTGTGCAGATGTGCAGTGAAAATGTGTCCAGCCAGCACTCCCTGCTCATTCAGACTAATTAATAATTCAGACTAATGTATCATGCGCAAGCAAAGTCAAAATCATTTGTTTGATCCTGAGTATTGCTCATTTAATGTGGGTTCTGACAGTCATGGAATTATGGTGACAAAAAAAAAAAGCAGTGAAAATATGATGTGAGATCCTAATTTCTACAACATGCCCAATCTTTGTAAATCTTACGGACACCTTAAGTACTGCTTCGGGCTCCAGGTGTCCCCTTTACAAGGACCACCGCCCGGGGGGAGGAAGCAGGCTGGTGAGGAGACTTTGATGTTACATCCTGAGAAGAGTCTTTATCAGATCTGGAAATGCTTTAAGTAGAGAATATGGAAGATATATAGTAAGTAAGAGTTTCATGGAATAATTTATACTAGCTAACCTCGGTAGAAAGAAGTAGAACCAAAGCCAAAGCTTAAGCAAGGGAGGTTCCAGCTGCTGAGAACTTTCCAACAGTATCCAAAAATGAAAGAGTGGCCTTGGGGCTGGGGCACTCCTCGCAAAAGTGACATCACCCCTCAGCAAGAATGGGATAGACGGGACTTCCATATGATGTGAGGATCTAGATGAGCTGATTTCTAGGCTGTCTTCTAACCTCAAGATGCTAAGCTTCTATCCTGTGATTTTTGTCTACAGCTTTACTTGATTCCGGTTCTATGTCAGGAATAAATCAGTATCTCAGCCTGACACCAAATTATACGTTTAACCAGTAGCTTTGAGGTGGCTTGGCCATGGGACCTTTAAAAACTTTTCTGTTGAAAACAAGAGGAATCAGGATCATTAGAATGGTTGTCAGATCTGAAGATACTTGATAGAGGTACCAGTGGTTAAACTTCCAGTGGATAACTGACAGTCTAGCTTGAGTCCTACCCAGTCTCTTTTCTGGTCAATTTCTAGCAACTAAATCCATCCTTTTATTTTCTAAATGGGAAACATCTGCCGATCCCAACATCTGCTTCCCCCTGCCCCCACTACTCCCCGCTCATCCAACACAAGGCAGAGCATATACTCCTTTCATAGAATACGCAATCAGTTCTTCACCAAGACCTACTCATTCCCTGGGCTTGAAGCTATTGACATAGTTTTGATTTCTTGCAGGGATGCAGAGATCACTGATATTCCTCCTGTTACCAAGATTACCTGCCAGAGCCCTGCGTGCGGCAGAATCTTGGAATAAGGACAGAATCTATGAGGTTGCTTTAAAAGCTACAGAGTACTTACCCAGACCCTGAGAAGCAACTGGTAGGCTTGAGTAGCATCCATATTTGAAACTAAAATCCTGCAACTCGGGAATTTTAGCTGGAACTTGGTAATTATGTCGAAATTCAGTGTCTGCAGGTCGGGGAAGTAACTTTTTCCATTCCAGAGACATCGGAGAACTTTCCTTAATCTTCTGAGCTGGGGTTGGAGGAAACAAGGGCAGAGGTCCTTGTAAGCTATTTAAAATAGCATCCTGTTTTCCCATTTAGTTTCTGGCAGTACCTTCCAATTAATTGCACTAAACCTGGCTCTTCTTGTATTTAGAAGTACAATCAATGTAGTTTTTATGGATACTTCAACCAAGAAATAATTTTCTGCTTTATCAGGCACAGGAAGTGTATGCTCCAATGATTAGAAGCAGTTTTTTTAAAAAGATTTTATTTATTTGACAGAGAGAGAGAGAGAGAGAGAGATCACAAGTAGGCAGAGAGAAAGGAGGAATCAGGCTCCCCACTGAACAGACAGCCCAATGCAGGCCTCGATCCCAGGATCCTGAGATCATGATCTGAGCCGAAGGCAGAGGCTTTAACCCACTGAGCCATCCAGGTGCCCATAGAAGCAGCTTCTAATGAAGATATTTTTATGTCAGTTAGGAGTGCTCTTTTTGTTCTGCTTGGGGGACACAGAAGGCATTCCTCCTTCCCGCTGTCCTGCCTAAGTCCCCTGGGGCAGGGGTGGGAAGCAGAGTGAGAGAGTTTAGGTAAGGCTAGGGTTGACATATAAAACATAGGATGCCAGTTAAATTTGAATTTCAGATAAATAATGAAAAAGTTTCTTGGTATAAGTGTGTATACGTGCTCATCGTTTATCTACTATATATAATTGTTCAAATTTAGCAAGTCATCCTATATTTTTGTTTGTTAGATCTGGCCGCCTTAGATGGGGCAGGGCATCATTTGCATTATCTGGAAGGGAGCCACTGGAAGCGTATCCCTTACTGCTGGGGGGTTAGGTGACATTGTTGTCACTGGTGGACAATTGCACGACTAGTTTTTGAAATAACTCTGCTAACAACTATTCATTGAATATATAACTATTCAATATATACAAAGCACTGATTAAATGCCACTTTTCCACAAGCACTACCAGATTATTAGAGGAGTTGCAAGCCATCTCCTTTAGAGAGTGGGTTCATCCCTAATTCTTGGTTCAGAAAACACATTTTATAACGTCAACTTTATTCAGAACAGAAATGTTAAAACCATGGATATCAGGCACAATATCCAAATAGTGCCAATTACCATCGAAACTAAACTCACATCTTGTCCTGAATTCATTTTTCAATAGGTCTTTTCCAAATAAATTCAAATGTACATCAAACAATGTATGATGTTATCTACTGGCATCCAAGAGCATTTTACTATTGATTTTTAAAAAATGATCTCTGTCTAGACCAGAACAGCGAGAGAAAGTTTCACTATATGCTGCCTCTTCATTTAGATGACTCAGAAAAGAGGACGTGATACTCAGTGCACCTCATAATGACCTCATACACTGCCCAAGGAGAAGGCAAGGTTATATAGAAGAGGCAATCAGGGCTTAATGCCAGGACATCCCTTAAGATATTTTGGAAAATCATCTGGTATTTTTCCTGGTAAGTACCATCTATAGCTTGTTTTTGTTTTTGTTTTGTTTTGTTTTTTTGCATTACTAATAGCTTTATAGGAGAAAAACAAATTCTTCTGAAGTACTTGATACATATGCTTGTCCCTCTTCCCTAGAGCTACCAGTCACTAGCAAATGTTTTCAGTTCCTATAAGTGTTCTGTGCCAAAATTTAAAATAACATAGTCATTGTTTTACCTTGAGACAAGCTCAAACTAGTGTGATTAGAAAGATGCATACAGGAAAAACAGATGTGGAATGTGATGTCTTGTAACCCTAACACTTGGAACCATGGCTCTCACATGGAGATAATACATCAGACTTACTCGGGAAGGTTTTTCCAAAATGTATTTGCTGAACCTCATCCCAGACACTGAGAAACTCTAGGAGTGGGGCCCAGACACTTACACTGTGAACAAGCTTCCCATTGCTTAAGAATTATTCCCTCGGAGCCTTCAATAGGTGCTACAGAAGGCCAGAGAGAGTACAAAGAGCTCTGTTAGGGGAGGGAAGGAAGACAAGAATTAAAAGGCAAACATAGTAAAGACTGTGCTTTGATGATGTCTCAACACTGAAGCAAAAGGTACATAGTGTGTTTATGAAGCATAGTCTGGCTGGCAGAGTATAAGGTGGGCGGGGCAGGGAGAAGGAGCTGAGGGTGAAGGAAGAGAGGCGAGGAACCAGTGTGCGGCGCTGGTCCACAGAGACCGCGATGAACCAGCATGGTAGCGCCATTGTAGAGGAAGACCCAGGAAAGACAAAAATCAGGGCCTAGACTTACCGAGTTCCTTTGAAAATAAAGATTAAATCTGAGTCTTCATTGATACCTTAGCACTTATTACAGTAACAGACCTCATTAAATGTTTATCAAATTAATGAGGGAATCAAAGAAAAAAATCAGAAACAATCTGAACCACACTCTAGTGACTATGTGACATATGCTTACAATTATCTTTAGTTCTTCTCAACCAATGCTTTTATTACCTCTATAAAATTTCATGTTAATGAGCTCCTTCAGCATTATTAAGAAGAGAAGTTCTTGATACAAAGGATCAAACCAACCCCTGAAGTTCCCATAGTGGTATATGAAATTTGGACACACAGGATAACCATGACTCAGAGCTAACCAGACCCAATGCTAACCACCACTCCAAGGCCTGGACTCCTCCCAGGGAGCCATCCCTCTTCCTCAGGAGCTCAACTCCCACTATTTCTTTTCCTCTTGATAACAGTGATACTACGCTAATGTAGCTATAGCCCAAAGAGAGAAACCAGCCCATTGAAGATTAGTATGGCATTTGCAGAAAGGCCCAACTCGAAAGTACATCTACAGCAAGGACTATTCAAAACCACAGGGACCACTGGCACATAATCTATA
Organism: Spilogale gracilis; assembly: GCA_004023965.1. NCBI lineage: Eukaryota > Metazoa > Chordata > Mammalia > Carnivora > Mephitidae > Spilogale > Spilogale gracilis. Next base: position 10,250 of record PITA01029202.1, on the reverse strand, counting down.
GCCAAGTGAGAACTAGTTCTGCTGTCTCTGTCGCTGTTCAAATTCATCAAAGCCAAGTTCGCCAAGCCTGAATGTGAAAACAAGCACCCTTTAGTGCTTCTCACTCATTTGCTTAATACCATAATGAGGATACAAAGCTAAGATATGGTCCCTGTGTTTCAGAAGCTTAAAGCATTAGAGAAACAGACACACACATAAAAGAATTACAAGATTAGGTGGTAAATCCTACAAAAGAAGTAAGAATAAGATCTATAGAAACATATAGGAGGGCCACCAATCCAAACTTGGAGTATCAGAGAAGATTCCCAGGAGAGAAATGAAGCCTATATTTAGACTTAACTTATGGATAGACAGAGGCTAAAACAAGAGACGGACAGGTGTTCCACAAGAGGGCAGCAGCATGTGCAAAAACAAGGCTGCTGGGGGCATGGTGAGTCTGGAAGAAGGAGGGCAGTTAGTCTCTTGGAGAGTGTGGAGGGTGCCGAGGGAGAATGCTGGCACAGCGGGCAGGGACCAGATTGTACAGTCTCACATTAAGGCATTTAACTTTTATCCTGAGGACAACGGGGAGTCAATGAAGGGTTCTCAACTGGAAGGTGATATCAATATGCAAATCTGGAAACTCACTATGGTTATAGTATGGACTATGGATTCGAGGCAACAAAATCAAAAAAGAGAGCTGGATTAGAGGTTATCCAAGGAGGAAACATGGGTAGCAGTGGCTTTGGGGAGGAAGAGAAGCAGATGGAGCTAAGAGATTTAGGAGAGACTCTTGGCAGGTCTTGGGTATTTATCTACACATGGGGAAATGGTAATTTGCGCACGCTGAAAGGACTTTGATTAGAAGCTTGAAGACATCTTTTAAGAACGCTGACATTTCAAATGTCTTCCCATCACCCTTAATGTTTATCGGAAGCATGGAGGTCTTTTGATTCTATACTCATCTAACTTCAAAAAGTGCCCCTTCCATATATTTTTTTCATCATTCAGCAAATATTTTCAGAGCATCTCCTGTATATCAGGACAGGGCTATATATATTGCACTAAATTCTGAGTGAATAAAGGCCTTTGGGGCACCTGCTGCATAATGGAGGAAGGAGCAAAACAAAAACAACAAAACAACAAGAATCAGTAAACGTATGACTGCAAAATGCAAAGTGCTAGAAGGTAACAAATGAGGTGGTGGTGCACCTCTTCAGATAAAACAGTAAAGGAAAGCTTTCCCAGGCAAGGTGACATTTAAGCTGGTATCTATAAAATGACGCAGTAAAATCACAGAAGGAGCTGGAAGAAGAGCAATGCCAGCAAAGGGGACACCCTACACACTGGCTGAAGGTGGGGGGAAAGATTGGCATCTTAGAGGAGTTGTTTTTTTTTTTTTAATAAAAGGTCCATGAGGCCAGAGCCTGGTGAATGAGGAAGATGGAGTGAGAAGGAACAGTGAGGAGGGAAACAAGGTCCAGGCCAGCCTTGTATGACAGAATGAAGAAAAAGAAGGAACTGAAAGCTGGATTTTATTCAAAGTGCAGTGCAAAGTCAGTGAAATAAAGCAACAGGATAATACGATCCAGTTTAGATTCATAAAAGATCATCTATATCATATTTGACTCCTCCTCCCCCAGATTTCACCAGAATGATAGATTAGAGGTTAACACATATTTAAAAGATGGAAATTATATACAGATGTTCCAAATACAGATGAATTAGCCAAGTATAAGAAGCTTAAACTAAGTGACTGTCAAAGGGGATAACAAAGAGTGAGCTAATCCACACTATAGAACCCCAACAGGCTCTGCAACAGGTACAGGGGGAAGGCAAATACTGCAGCTCAGGCTGAAAACAAGAGGTGAAAGTTTATACACAGAGTGACTAGAGCTCCTGCCCCATCTTCTTAACTTCATGCAGTTGTTTAACTGTCCTTTCCCAACCAGAAGTTTACTAGGTGCAAAACTGAACCAAAGAAGCTCAGGATATCAGGACATTAGGCACAGCGGAGGGTGGGAGTAGTGGGATGCTGACCATGGAAAAGAGGTGTTGAGTGAGAATCTGCACAGCAAGCAGGAAGATCCCGGTGACCTTCCCAATCCTGCTCTCAAAATGTCAACAACGACATGTCTATTTTGCTGGAAAAACTGACCTAAAATTCAGGCATTTGGGGGTTTCTCAACAAAAAGAGAGCTTATCATTTAACCACCTAAAACAAGCAGCAGCTAACAAGCCCCATCTCTGTATGTAGCCTCCAATCAGATCTGAGTATCTCCCTTGTAGGTTTTGTGAAGCTTAGAGATTAATATTTTGCATACACTCACTTTAAGAAACGGAACTGTCCACAGAATAGACAAGTTTTATTAGCATCATAGTAAATCTGCCTCTGTTCTCTTATAAATATGAAAAGATCAGATTTTCATTAGACCATTAAAATGTTCAGAGAAATTAGAGAAAAAGCAAGGAATAGATGAAAATGCTTAAAATTAAGTATATCATAAATACCCTAAAATTTGTAAGAGAATCACTGCATGTATAAAAAAGAATAGAATGCTGTTTTTAAAAATCATGCTGAGGGCAGGGGTCTATATATTGCAGTAAATATGTTTATTAATTTTATTCTTCAAACAAAAAATTAACAAGACAAAGAACAAGAGCTTGGACATTAAAAATTCAATAGAAGAGTTACATTAAAATGTAAAGAATTTTTCAAGTTAGCAGAAGAAAATACAAAGAGAAAGATACTAGGAGAGAAAAGGTAAGAAAATTGGAGGATCAATACAACAAATAAGAGTCCCAGGAGAGAACAGAAAAAAGACATGGGAAAAAAGTAGGAAGGAACTACATAGGGAACTGTGTCCAGAATTAAAGGCCACAACTCTAGCTTCTAGAACCCCTGATTGTCCAACATAATCAATGACAAAAGATTCTTACTAATGCATACAGTTGTGAAATTTAGAATGTCAGGAACAAAGAAAAGATTGTAAGTTCTTTCAGAAAAAAAGATACAATAGGGTTGGGAATCCAAATGGCATCAGTCTTCTACAAAGAAAGCCTGGATGCTAGAAGACATTTGGAAGAATGGATTCTTAGGGAAAGTGATTATCATAGTAGAATTTTGTGGCCAGCCAAACTATCAGACAAGTGTAAGGAAGGAAAAAAGGGACATTTCCAAATTGGGAAGAACATACTCAAAAAAGGTCCTCCCATGCACTCTTTCTTAGGAAACTACTGGAAGATGTGCTTCAGAAAAACTAGGGAAAAGGGACAAGAAAGAGGAAGACGAAACAAGAGCCAGTGCAGTCAGAGTCCAAAGAAATTCCCGAATGATGAAAAAGGAAGTCCCAGGGCGCAGTTGGGCAGCAGACCCACGGAACAACCAGTGTAGATTAGAAGAGAATGACGATGGGTGTCAGAAAGACCATCCCTGGGGAAAATACTAGAAGTGGTAGAGTGCTTGAGATTGTGTTTGGAACAGATTCTGATAAGTATGTGGAAAAGTATTTGGAGAAAATTAGTGACAGGTACATAGAAGACTAAGCATATGAAAAAAAGTCAATTAATTACTCTGGTAAAAAAAAACCAAAACAAAACAAATAAGAAAACAAAAGGACAGGAAACAATCATAAAATACCACCTGGCTTGGCACTGAATGTTTACATAATCATATCATCATATCATCACAATATAACATTAGCAACTGAATTAAATAAGAATTTGTAATATAATTACAAATGGTTGGAAGGAGTGTGAGAAAGAGTTACGGGAAAGCTAAATCCTCAACCACCATAATAGGAAGTCATCATAATGCCTAAAATTGATGAATCAAAAAAATAGCAGTGCATGCATATTATTTTAAAATATGGAGGACTACATAAAAAACAGTTGAAAGGATTGAATTGATTGTCAGTGGGGTCAAAGAACCCCATTATTTTGTAATAAGCCCTTATGTTACTATTTGATTTCATTGTATACATGCATTAGTTTAATGGAAGTAAGCTTCAATTATTAAAAATAGCAATAATTGGAAACAGCCTGTTTAACTTGACCACTTAATCTTCTCCAGATTCTTTCATCCTGGTTTTTCAGGCCCAGGAAGGCTTTCCCTTCAGGCTCCACGTCCTACTGCATGTACCCACAGCATTTCCCACAGGGTGCATCTTCTCATACTTGACTGTTTTTGTTTACCAAATTGCCTTTTTCTGTGTCTATACGTTGAGTTCCTTGAGAGAAGAGACTGTGCTGTTCACAACAGCAACTCCAGTGCCCAACACATAACCAGGAAAAGGAGAAAAATGAACACGTCTACCTTTTGCTCTGTCCACAAAATCTCTTGTAGTATTGGAAATAAACTGGTTTGAAAATGCCTTCCTAACCTCTTCGTCTGTAGCAGCGATTTTCCAAGGGAGGTAGCTCTGTATCAATGCTGCTGGTTGATGTTGGGGCTGTGTCCAGAGAAAGAAGTCCTATGAACAAACACAATTTTTAAGAAAATCCACATGGGCTCCCCTAAAGGAATGAAGACTGTGTATCTGTGTGTACATATCCCTCCAGGTCGTGCACCGCTCACTACCACACTGCAGTGTGTGCGGGAACGTGTCAGCAAAAACCAGCGGCTCGCCCCGCTGTCAGAGAGCTACTCTGTACTTTCTTTGGCTTTTCATATTGAAACGAGAGAAAGTGATTGCAAAGTCTGAAGAGTCGTACTTGCAACCAGAAATCTCCAGCTAAGACCAGAGGAGAAGTCCCACGCTAGCTTTGGCTCTAAGTGCCCAAGCAGATAGCCGCTGCTTCCCCTCGGAGCCCCAAGCTTTGAGACACACCCAGCCTCTCAGGCCTCAGAAACAGCCTCTGGGGGATGGAGGGCAGATGTTCTCTGCTCTTTGCCAGCAAAGAAATTTTGTGATCATGAAACCTGAGATCTCCAGCACCTCTTTCCAGGTTCTCGCTCTCTGATTACCTTGCTTCCCATTTCCCTAAGGAAACGGAAGCCCTCTGATGAGAACCTCCACACACAGCCCACCACGCCACCCAGCCACCACATCTACCCTCACTTATGCTGTGATGGGAACGGGGCAGCCGGTGCTCTTAGCAGGGCCCGCTGCATCTGGAACGCCATAGTCCGCCGCGTTTAGTCTACTCTGGCCTCAAACCCCCACAGTGCTCACTTCTCTCTTGCAACTTCCATTTCTCCCTCTCTTTGGGGTCATGGTCGTCAATATCCAAGCTTGCCTTCATTTCTCTTAGAAAGGAAAACTCCCTCTTCACCCTATTTTCCCCTCTAGTTAGCTATTAAGGTATTATTCAGTCTGCCTTTCACTGTAATTCCCCCAATATAGTTACATATATTCCCGGTACCCAAAATGTGTCCTTTAAGTGTCTTTTCATCTTCAGGGTCCCTCTCCATCCCCTTCTTTCCCTTATAATCTATTGAAGAAACCAAGCCATTTGACGTCTAGAGGTTCCCACACTCCGGATTCTGTGGAATGCATACTCATTGGGCAGGTTAACAAGTTCCTCTATTCCCTGTATTTCCTGAACTGGCAGCTAGATACAGAAACTGACTTACACTTGGAATAGATCCCTTTGGCAAGACGGACCGTAACATGCAGCTGTTTCTCTTTGTGTGATGTTACCAGCTGTTGATGCTCAATGCCTAGATTAATGGATGCAGAGGTGATATTCCATCACTTTTTTTCATTTATTAGCTAGAATATGTTTATAAAGAGACAATTTCCCTCATCTATCATTTAGCTTCTCAATGGCAGAGTTCATATAGATAAGGTAGAAAGAAAGGCTTGATCTCCCCCCTTTGTCAGTTTTTAAGAAAATAAATTAGTTTCTTATCATCCTCTGAAAGTGTCCCTAATTTTTTTTTACAGAACTCACAGATCTAAGTGTATTTGATGTGTTTCAATCTATGCATGTATTATCCCTATAGAGGGTCAAATTATTTTTGGCCTGTGGGCACCTCTTTAATTTTAATATAACTCTTGTCGTTTCTTATGGGACTTTTTGCTATGTGGCACTACAAGATATTCCAGACTCATCTTGCACATTTCCCATCCCAGATCTGGACTCAGTCAGCCCTCCAAGAAGCCCTCCATCTCACACTAACCAAGCATTCTTCCACCACAACTGCTCTTGTCAAGGCAACCAAGCCACTCCATTCTGCTAAAGTCAATGGCCAACTCTATCCTCATCTTCTTCGACCTGCCAGCAGCATTTCACACAATGGTCAGTCCTTTTTCTTCATTTTCTTCACTTGGCTTCCAGTACCACACATTCTGTAGGGTTCTCTCCTTCACAACTGGCTGTCCCTTCTCAGTCCCTTTTGCTGCTTCTTCCACTGGCCTCTTAATAGTGAAGTGCCTCAAGGTTAGGTCCTTAAACCTCTTGTCTTTTCTGGCTTGATGATCTCATTCAGTCTCATTTTATTTCACATACATGAATGAATGACTTCTATTTATCTTCAGCTTAGACCTCTCCCTCAGCTCAGATCCCTATATCCAACATCCTCCTGTAGATCTCCTCCTGTAGACTAGAAGCTAACTAAGACACCTCTAAATTCACATTCCCATAACTGAACCCCTGAGTGTCTCCCTCAGTCTTGAGTCCTCTACATTTCAGTTAATGACCACTCTATCCTTCCATTGTTTAGACCTAAACCCCTGAAGTCATTCTTGGTCCATCTTTTTGCATCCCATTCCACATTCTTTACATCAGAAAACCTTATTTGCCTATGAAATATATTTAGAATTTGACCATTTCTCCCAACCACTCCTAACACCTTAGTCTGACTGAGCCATCAGCATTTATCTCCTGTATTATTGCAATAGCTTCTTAACCAGTAACTCGGCTTCCAGCTCTACTCTCAGATAGTCGCCTCTCAGCCAGGACAATCCTGTTAAAGCATAATCACGTGACCCCTCTTCTCAAAATCCTGCAGAGCCTCCTCACATCTTTCAGAGTAATAGTCACAGTCCATCCAATGGCCTATAGGGCTCTGCACGAGTTATTCCCCCCACATCAGCACGCATCTATCCCTCACCCCTTCCTAGTCCCTCTCCCCTTTGTTTTCTGTCCTCACGTCCTCCTCCTTCTCCTTTACTCACTGCACTCCAGACAGAAGGACTTCTTCCCAATTCCTGGGACACCAGACATGCTGTTGCCTCAAGGCTTTGCCTGTGAAAGAGAAAGAGCTTCTCTCCCAGATATCAGCATGGCTTTCCCTCTCACCTCCTTCAAGTCCTCGTTTGAAAGTCACCATCTAAATGACACCACCCCAAATCATTCCACCTAAAATTGTAAACCTTTCCCCCACCCACTCCACTCTGGATACCTTTACTCTCTTCATTTTTCCCCATAAAACTATCACTTTCTAATCTTTTATGGCACATTACAGTTTGCCTGTGTGTTCTATCTGTCTGCCTCCCTCAACTAAAATGTAAGCTCCACAAAGACAGTGGTGTTTTCCTGTCCTGTTTGCTGCCACATGCCCAGACTCACAAGAGTGTTTGGCACATACTAGGCACTCAGTAAATACTGATTACTTAAACAAGTAAATAATATCCACTGCCTGAAGCCTTTGGCCTCCCAGTCGCTGCTAATCCCAGGTCAACTGGTTTTTTCCAATGTCCTGAGTGGGCCTTGCAGTCACCAGTGACTTCTGGTGAGGCACGCCACAGGTAGCAGAAATAATGTACATGATGATGGATCACTCTTGTATCCCTTTCCCAGGCACTTCAGATACCACATCTTTCAGGCTTTCTTCTGGGGCTGCTCCTTTGTCTCAATTCACAGCTTCTTTCTTCACGCCGCACCTGAAACCTAGGGATTCCCCAGGGCTTCAGCAGGCACATACGTCTATATCCTCTACATGCTCGTCCTAGTCGTGCTGGTCCTCTGAGGCATCACTCACCCGCCTCCAACCCATTTTCTGCCTGATTGCCACACCTGGATGTATCCCATTTGCCACCAATATATCAGCGGGCGCTTGTTTCCCACCACCCTTTGCTGGACGGAGCTCCCAACCACAAGTCTGCATTTTAACTCCCAGGGCAACTGTTCTTTAGTGGCATATCCTGTCAGCAGAGAGGGAGCATCTTGGTAGTCTCATCTAGTTCAGGCCCTGAGCCACAGTCCAAACCATTCAACAAAAACAATAAATGGCAGAGGGAGAGGGTTCAGCAGAGTAAACAATGCAGCACGCCCTCGACTCAGGTCGAGCGAGAATGAGGGCGTTCATTGCTGGAGCCCTTGCAGCCTGGTGTGGAACCCTCATTGGCTGAAAGTGCTCAGCGTCGTCTGCCTCACAATTACTCACTGGCTGAGAATGCACAGGACAGCCAATCACTCTAGCTCTCATTGGCTGGGAGCCGTCAACACACCTAAAGGGAAAATAAATGCGCGCGCACATGCGCATACACAGTATCATATTGTAACTAACTGCTTTTCGATAATTTTAAAATCTTAAAGCAAATATTTAAGGGTAATTCATTAAAATACATAGGTGCCATGAAGAACCAAGTTAAATGCGTTGTGTACGTTCTAATGATTCCCAAGTCTCCATCCACAGCTCTCCTCTTCCACACAAATGTCAGACCTGTACATGCAACTACTTGTTGGGCATATTTTCAACCAACGTTGTCTTCAACTGAACTCACATTTCCCCCATGCCTTTTCCCACCAAACCTGTGCCTTCCCACATTCCAGCTCAGCAAACAGCAACACCCTGCCATCCAAACCAAAAGTAGAAACATCACCCTTCCTTCTTTCCTCTTCCTTGTCTTTTATATCTTGTCAGTCACCAAATTCTGCCCATTCTACCACCGTATTGTCAGTTGAATGCATCCAGGTGGCTCCACCCCACGTAACACCATTCCAAGGCAAGCCAAGTAAATGAAATCCTTTACTACAGTCGAGCATTGCTTTCTATGGTGGGAGAAGGGTATACAGTGCCAAGAAGAGAGGGAACATTACTTACTTCCATCTAGAGGAGAAGGGAATTAGAGATAGCTCTCTTTAAGTGGCATCTTAAAGAATGCATACATTTCTTTGGTGGACAGGAGAAAGGATTCTAGATAAAGTAAACAAAATGACAAAAGATCTGGGAGTTTGAGAAGGCATAATGTCAAGCACAAATACTTGTGAGTGCCAGCGTTACTGACAATAGGCAAAATGTGGCAACAACCCAGATGTCCACCAATGGATAAATGAATGAACAAACTGTGGTATACACATACAATAGAGTATTATTCAACCATAAAAGAGAACTGTAAAAAGGAATGAAGCACTGACAGATGTTACAGTGTAGGTGTACATCGAAAACATTATATTAAGTGAAGAAGCCAGACATGAAAGGTCAATATTGTATGAGTCCCCATAAAAAATATCCAGAATAGGTCATCCACAGAGACAGAAAGCAGACTGGTAATTGATAGAGGCTAGAGAAGAGGGAAGCAAGAAGGAATTTCTTAATGGGTGTGGGGTTTCCTTTTGGGATGATGGAAATGTTTTGGAATGAGATAAAGGTAGTAGTTACAGAACATTATGAATGTACTAATTATCAATGGATTCTTCATGTTAAAATGGCTAATGTTATGCCCTGTGAATTTCATTTCAATTTTTTAAAATATTTTTTAAAATTTGGAGGATAAGGGAGAAGTGGTTAGAAATAAATGTGAGAAGGTAGGCAAAAAATAGTATAAGGACCATAAGTACAGATGAAGGATCTTTGGGATATATTCAGACTCTCATTCTTATAGATTACTGATATAGTATTAAATTCAATAGTTATGTAGATATTTTCTTACTTGACCAGGATGAAATTTGTGTCTCCTGATTCCTCTTGAAGTCCCAATTTTGATCATATCTTCTTTAGAATATGATTTCCAAACATACTCATCATTGTACTGTGTCTGATTGGGAATAGGGTCACTAAGTGAATATGTATATCCTAGTCTTCTCATACATTTTTGGCTATGAGAAAAGATAGTGGAAATCAGAATAAGGGATTAAATACCAAATCTCACAGCAGTACACAAATAATTTTGCTTATTACTTTTTTTTTTTTTTTTAAGATTGGCTGGTTCAAGACTTGGTGCCAAAAATAATTTAATTTCCAGATTCCCTTGAAAAGAAACAATCCTGTGTCTTAGAATGGTTCTTCACAAAAGTATGGGAAGCCTAAAATGGAATTTAAAAGAATAGTCATCTGAAACTCAATAATTTCTTAACTAATTTTTTTTAAAGAGCTGGTACTC